>JAQIFP010000003.1:290842-349255 GCA_030141585.1 Ophryocystis elektroscirrha
TATATATATCTGTATATATATGTGTATATATATGTGTATATATATGTGTATATATATGTGTATATATATGTGTATATATATGTGTATATATATGTGTATATATATGTGTATATATATGTGTATATATATGTGTACATATATGTGTATATATATGTGTATAAATATGTGTATATATATGTGTATATATATGTGTATATATATATGTCTATATGTATATATATATATGTGTATATCTATATATTCATGTATATACATGAAAATAATACTATATTTTTAACTTATATAAACTTACTGCTATCAGATGAAGAAGATTCAAATATATCTTGAGGCTGTGAAAGGTTAATATTAGATATTTTATGAGTTGTAGTTGAATTAGAATTTTCCTCTACAAGTTTAAGTCTCCATGCTTGATTTATTAAATGACAAAATTGGTATCTTAAAACCAGACAGAACCAATAGAACACTTCTTGATCAAAATAAGATAGCACGGAGCTTTCCTCAACATCTTCATTAATCAATGTGAGTGTGGAGTTTGGTTTTTTTGGTTTTTTGAATGTGTTTTTATAGAGCCATTTTTTGCTCGTTTCTTTTTGGATGCCTAATATTACGGTAGCAGAATCTTGTAAATGAGGTAAGACTAATCCTGGGGGTGCGGGAATTTTTACTGGGAGTTCTTCACATAGTAACATATAAGAATTGTCAAGTACAGAATATGGGACATTATACGGAATATCCCAGGGAGTTTTTTTGGAGTTTTTGATCACTTCAGAACTTTGTTTAATTTCAATTATTTCAGGGGTTTTTTGGGGATGAATCGAATGATTTGATTTAATGGATTCAGATTTAACTGATTTAACTTGAGGAATATTTTCGACATTTTTAGGTATAGAAATTGCATCTGTATCTTCTATAATTTGATCTAACTTGAATGTTAACGTTGGCTGCCCAGCATTAATGCCTTCATACTTCCAGTTTTTGACTGCATTATCCTTGAAATAGTCCTTAAGTTCATAAATTTGGTCTATCGAATTGCGTCTATACGAAATATATAACAAAGTAAAATATGGGGAAAATTTAGTCAGCACTTGCAAAGAATAAGATAAATCCTTTAATGGCCCATAAAAAAAGTTTTGTTTGAAATATAATATGAATATTAAAAGGATATTTGGTAATAAAGTAGATATCACGATGTTGATTAAAAACTGAAACTTCAACATATAATTACTTATAAAAGGTATCACTCGGAATACATAGTCTAGAAACATAACACATACTGTAAAAACACATAAAAATATTGAATAGGACGGAATTTTCGATTTTTTCTCTAGGAAGAAAGAGTCGTGTAGAGAAATCACATTAATCGATATATTTTCAGACTTTAAATTGGGATCATCTTTAGAAACGGATTTTATAGAGGAAGGCATTTTGTTTATGGCTTCATTTAACGACTATATTAGTATATATATATATTGAATATTCTTACAGTTGAAGCAGATGCTTCCACTTGTTTCGAGTATGCTTCATTAACTGGGAGAATTATAGAACTACATTCCGAAACTTTTTCTTCATTTCTCTTAACTAATTTGGATTGTATGGATAACTCTACAATTTATAAAACTAAGATTATAAAACTTTAATTAATTGATATTAATTAATTTATTTATATTATGAGAAATTATGTTTGTGTATTTCTTTATAAATACTTAAGTACACTATTTTTATTTCAAATCATAATTATATTGTGTATATATTACATATATTTTTATATATTAACTATTACCTTTGAGGTATTGGTAAACTTGCATATGATGAAATATTAGACTGATAGTAAGAGGAGTCAAACCACGCTTTAAATAAATGATTAATCTATATATATTTTACGTAATCAAAAACATTTGGATCAGCTTCATATTGAACAAGTAATTTACAGACGTTTAAATTTCCGCTTTTGGCTGCCCAATGAAAAGGAGTCCATCCACAGGCATCTCTGGCATCAACTTCAGCTGAAGCTTCCAACAGATGTTTAACGCTAGATTCGTGACCTGTTCCACATGCGTAATGTAAAGGAGTCAAGAATCCCCAGCCAATGGTATTTAAAGATTCCGATACATTTATTAAAGTTTCTTCTTGTAATAAGCCCAACCCAGCAAGTACGTGTATTATGGTATTTCCTGTCTATAAAACTTGCAACATAATTGCACTTACGTTGTCTCTAGCTAAAACATCTGCCTTATGTTCTAGTAAAGTTTTGATGACATTTTCATATGCGTCGTCTTTTTCACGTGAATATTCATTTGTGCTTGCGCAAACTCCATATACGCGTAAGCTGCCTTGTTGAGTTCTGCAATTAATTATACTTAATTAAATTCCTACATAGCGAGCGTTAAGGGAGTAAAACCATATTTGTCTCTTGGGTCTACATTAGCTCCATTCTAATAAAATTATACATATAGACCCAGACAAGCAATTGCATGACCATGCTGAATGAATGCGCCAATATAAATATAAGCGCATTTATTCATATATGTATAAAAATGTTCAAATGTGTTTAATAAGTGATAGGTATCAAATTTTAAATCTTTACATATCTTTTTTGATAATATATTTAAGCAGAAACTTGAAAAGTGACTAACAATATATATATATATATATATACCTATTTAAACAAAAGCATTATTTCATTAATATTTCCACATAATTTTACCTCTAATAAATATCGAACTATTTCTGCATGGCCAAACTTTGCTGCTACATGTAATGCGGTTGATTGATTTAATTCATAGGAAAAATTAGGATTAGCTCCTCTATGTTCAATTAATGTTTTAATACGGTTAAGATCTCCTGTTTGACTCAATTCATATAACTTTTCACTAATCATAGTGAAATTTCACTATTTAATCATTCCTAATCCACACAGGATCAACTTGTTTCTATATTCTTGTATAATTATATTTCTACTAGCAATAAAATTGAATAACTAATTTTTGACTGCTTAAAACTAGATTTTATTGAGTAGTTTAAATCTTGTCAATTACATTAAAATTATCATATAGTTTATGTTTTTATTTTAAGATTGTTTTTTATCACTCCCGCTTGTAATTGAACTACATATACGTAAAAATTGAAAATTATAGTTTTTTTTATTATTTGTATATAATTCTCTCCAAGATTTCTTAGATAAATCCTATATATTGATCAAAAACATGCAAATCGACTTCCACAAATTTTAACTTGCAAAATTACCTCTTAAACGTTTTTCTACCGGGGTTCAATATTATTTTATAGTAATCATTTTAGAAGAGTATAGTATGGTAGTTTGTGTGCATATTTAAATATATATCATTGCAATGTTATAGCAATATAAGCTTATGATTTTTTTTTTCAGAAAAACGCTTGTTGTGGAAAGGAAAAAGTTAGGCAAATGAAATCAGTTAAGCCTAAAATTGTTAAAAAGTCCGCACCATCAAAAGTTGTGGCAACTAATCCTGATAACAATACTAAAGGTAAAAAATTTTCTTAAAAATTCCAAAAGCCGTTGTAACTTAAAATATAATCAATTTTTTATAATTAAAGCTATAAACTTTTATTAATTAATAGCAGTTCTGAATATGTATGTCTGTTAGAAAATTTTGTATATTATATCATCTTATAAATAGTCAACTTTTATTGAAAGATCTGAATAATGGCAATTATATAGCCAGTAACTTTGATATGCGTTATTAAAATATTAAATATACGTATATACAATTTCAGCAGGTATTGATAATGTTATCAAAAAGATTGATGCATTTAGCCCTAGTGGTAAAGTATTACCTCTCATAAAAACTCCTAGTGATTTATTGAAAACATCAAAAGAGGTTTCGACCATACAAAATTCAGACAAAGGTACAATTACAACGTATAAAACAGATGATCCTAATGTTATTTTGGTAAAAAAAACCACAATAACCTCAACAAAAGTGCCTACTCCACTTACCAGAGTACCGCCTTTGAATAAACAACCGCAAAAAACTAAAGCTAACTCAAAACAGCCACTTTCAAAATTAAAAACCTCTCCAACGCCAGCTCCGGAGCCGGTTTCAGCACCAGCAATTAAGCCGCTTGCAACACCTGCCGTAAAACCTATTGCCAAAGCTATAAAAGCATCTCCACCACCCTCTCCAAAAATATCTCCAAAAAATTCTTTTCAAATATCTCCAAAGATATCTTTCAAAATTTCTCCGAAAAGTTCTCCAACGATTTCTCCAAAAATAGTCCCTGATGTAATACCTTCGCCCAAGATTACACCAAAAGAAAAATCATTAGCTGAGTATAAACCAAACAAACCGAGTAAACATCCCGAAATTAAAGTTCCAGTGTTAGCTGTTTCTAAAACTTCCTTAGAGATATTAGAAACACCTGCTAATAAATCACAATCTGAAAAACCTGAAAAATACCACAAAACTAAAAAAAGCTTTAGTAATTCTACTGAAGATAATCGCAATAAATCAGACAGTGAAGGCGAATATAAATTAGAAGAGACCTTCAACAGAATTGACTCAAAAGTATCAAAACCTAAAACAAGACGTAAAAAAGAACCTCCTCCTCGTATTAAACCAAACTCTATATTTAAAGACAGAGGATTGTTGGATAGAATGGGTTGTACTTGTCGTGTACCTCCACATAATTATTGTAGATGCATTGTATGTAAAAGGTTGGATTTCACTGACTGTCCTCTGTTGCCATAGCATTATTGAGTTTTGTTATTTATTAAATGATAAACAGAAAGAATATTGAATAAACTAGGGGTTTTTTTTTGTACGTTTAAATGTTCTATAAATGATATCTTTTATTAAGATACAAAGCTTTTTCCATAGTAGTAGAAGAATAGCCTCGAGTAGCTTCAATATCGGAGTCTTTATCGGATTCATCATCTTCATCATCAGAATTATTGGATTTTTTTGAGGTTTGACTTCTTCCAAATTCTCTAGAATTTTCTACTTTAGCACTTCCTTCAGGTCGTGGGTCTTCTTCAGATGCTGCAAACTTCAAATAGCCTAGTTTCCATAAAACCCATTCTATATTTTCAGGAGTAATATCATCTGACAATCCCCATAGAGACGCTCCGAATATCTGTTTGCAACATGCTCCATTTTCGTATATAATAATTGCAGGCATTTTATTATCTGGTAGTTTCTCAATAACATCTGTTCCAACAGCTTTACAAAATTTTGCATATCCATGTTTCTTTGCAAGCTGAATGAATGCTTTATTTATGAGTAAACAACTAGTAATATTTGGCGAGTATAAATGCAAAATAATTAAGTGTCCTTTTTTGGATGAATCTGTTATTTCTTCAATGTAATTTGAGCGTATAACTTCCACAACATCACCGAATTTGTAACTTTCCTTCATTTGACGCATTTCCTGTAAACGTTTTTCTCTATACTTTCTCAATATATCATCTTCAATTGAATCTTCTAATTTCTCTAATTGCTTTAAACTTTTATTGGCTAATGGGTCTTGCGTTTCTGCAAAGTCAATTGCTGCTTCCGTTAGCATTTCATTTGTGACAGTTTTAGGCTTTGCTGTGTAGTTTCCATATTTGATCTTCAAAGTGCAATATTAGTTTCAATTATATTATATCGCAAAAAATTACATAGAGCTATTACATGCGTGCAATAAAATAATTATACTCATAAAAAATGCATACAAAGCGAAACAAAACCATTTATCTTTTCACTATACTGTGCAAATATATTTTGTTACATGTACAAAATATATTTTTTAGTTTTAGCTTATTTAAATATTACTACAATTCATATATATATATACAATTATACAATGTAGATATAAAAAAGAGTAAATTAAGTTTTATAAACTTACTTGCAATTCATCCCATTCTGTTAAAGTATCCGTTGGATTAGTTGAAGACATACTTTATTAAATAATAGCTGTGTTTTCAGTCAAGATAATATTCTTTTCTTATTATTGATGTCTATTAAAATACATAACGCATATTATACATACGAAAAAAAAATAAAAAAAAAAAATTGAAACTGTTTAATATATCATTTTTAAGGAATATAAAAAAAATTCAGTTTTGTGTTGGTCAGTGTCAACATTTTCTGGTATTATGCAATTATCCGTATTCTCTATAGTAATATCTTTTACTTTTGACTTGGGAATTAAATGAGTTTGTCCACCGTATGCTGAATATATCGGTTTATCTTTTCTGATATTCCTAGTTTTTCTGTATTCTTTGGCTGGATCCTGATTGGTATATATATCATAATGCGAGTCTTACATAACCCCTCCAATCTCTTCTGTAACAAAAGAAAGTTTCATCTAGAGTTTTACTAAGATACATATACTCGATATGTACTGGATACAATGAACCAACTCTATGAGCTCTACTTATAATCTATAAAAGTATTATAGTCGCTTTTTAAATAATACTTGGTTTTCCATATTTGGGTCGGATACAGGATCAAGGAATATTAGGTGCGATGCACAACTTAAATCAAGACCTACTGCTCCAAACGCAGGATGCAGTAATAAAACAGGTGTATTGGCGTCATGTTGAAATCGCCATACTGCAGATTTAATGCTCTGTGCACCAGCCTGTCATGAACCCTATGTAGTAAATAAATACTTTACCTTATAATGTAATCTACTGCATTTGAGCTGATAACAATTAATTAATATCCAACCAAGAACGTGAAGTATTTCCCAGAACTTGGAAACAATAATTATTTTACACATTCCTTCCTCAGGAGCATTGTGTAACCGGTCTTCTAAATTATTCCATCCAAACTTTTTACTAATATATATATCCCATATTCTATACGCTATAAATTGCTGTTTTGCACTGCGTCTAAAAGCATCTAAATAGTCTTTCGCTCCATAGATGTATTTTTTAGGATACATTAATATGGGACTGAAGTTTTCTAGTGCTTGTTTTTTGGAGACTAAATGATGAGCCCAATTGCCAAAATATGTGTAAAATTTATATGGAACGAAGTTATGATCTAAGTTATATAATTATTGGATATATTTTCTTTACCATGTAAGTTGAGACTATTATTGTAAACTTCGTTAATGGAATTATCAAATTTAGGTTCAAATGTGCGAATTAATCCGGATTCCGAATTTTCGTCGAAATTAAAGTATATAGTTGGCCATGTTGATTTAGTATTTGTGTAACAAACATTTTTGTTGTCTTCTGTGGTAGAGTTATTTTCTACAGAGAAAAACTGCCTTGCATCAATGTCTATAGCTTCAACTAACGGCTGCAACCTATCTAAAAAATCGGAGTGTATTGGATCTTGACATACGGGGCAGTTGTTTAGGGGTGGTCTTGTGCAAAATTGAGACTTTCCATTGTGGGTTAAAGTCTTCATACACTGGCCGCAGACTAAATGCAATTTCGAGCATGGAATTATAATAGGGAACCGAATATAATGATTACTATAATCACATGGGATCATTATGCGATAATCTGGATTATTAATATTACGCAAAGCCTGAACCAATACAAAAAAAAAAAAAATTAAAAAAAAAAAAAAACATTATATGAAGCTATAGTATATCATTACCGTACCGTTTCAATGTAATATAATCTTTTTGGATCACGGTCGTAAAAATGATGATTGTAACATCCAAATACAGATTCTTCTGGTTTAGCTGATAGTAACATTGTTGTTAATTCATGAATATCACTTTCGTCAACATGGACTAAAGATTTGTCAGGCAATATCCATGTTAAGTACAAGTTTGCTAAAGATTCAACAGCTTGTTTTCTATTAGATGAATGAAGTATACTAGACATATTTTTTCGTGAATAATATGTTAAGAATAAATGTCTTTGCAGTTGTTCGACCAAATCGTTATATGCCTGAACTTCAAATATGGAAGGCTGTAAAGAAAATGTAACAGGAGGGTCATTGTATAATTTGGGAAGATATAAAACGTTTTTTTTGGTATGTGTTACTGATACATCACTTAATAACGCACATAAGGCTATTGTTCGACTTAAATTATAATTGCACAATAATTTATAATACGAAGCTTGTACAGACTCTATCTTTCGAGTGGAATAATGGTTTAGAAAATCTAATAAACGTCTACATGACTCAAAAGAAACAAGTTTATTTTGTGAGATTGGAGTACCAGACATAACCCATTTATTTTTAGAGCGTAAAATATAACATAAATAACGAAAATTTGAATATTCTGTTGAGTTGGATAATTCGTGTCCTTCATCAACTATTAGGCGTTTCCAATTGATACCAAATAAAGCACTTTTAACTGGATAATTACTTAAAGTCATATCTAAAAATTTATCTATATTGAAAGTAGATGGTGCTATTTTTCGTCTTCTTTTGCGAAGATCTGAAAACCCTAAGAAATCAAATCCTGATATATATGCTTTAACGTAGTTGTACAATGCATATAATACAATTTCGATCAGTTTATTAGGAATTTTACTTATTGGCGAATCTGTTAAATACTTCACTAAATCTTGGAAAAGTAATAGCTCATTATCATGTGATTTGAGGAATAATGATGTGTCAATATTGGTATATATATATTCCAGTAATCTTTTGGCTGGATAAATAACAGATTTATAATAGTACTGTGTATTCAGTATGTATTGCGATTCTTGAGCAATTGTCCTAAATGAACAAATGATTAAGTTTTTTTGTATTAGCATCTCCCTATTGACATCCATATTAACATTATATACCATATAATCGATACTATAAGGATACCACTTATTGATCTCTTTTTCCCAATGTTGTACTAAATGATCTGGCAAAATAACCAAAGTAGCATCTGTATTGAAATAACTATGGAAATAGTTTGAGTTTTTATTCAATTTTACATTATCGTTTTTTTCTATAAATGTGGCTATTTTATAATTGTGTTTGGATTCAGACTTCATCCAGCTTTTTGCTAATTCTATTGAATTCCTTTTCAGGTTTTTTTCATATTCAATTTGTTCTGTTAAAGTTGCTTGAGACGTTTCGAAACATTTCCATCCATCTGAGCTCAATAAGCGTTTTAAAGATTTAATTTTATTTTCGACTTTAGTGTGTTCGGCATTGGTTAGACCTATTACCAGATCTTTATGGAGTAATTGTTTCGACTCCCATAAATTTTTGAATTTATGTACACAAGAGAGCAATTTTAGTTCTTTTTTTTCTCTCAAATAACTTTTGGAATCAAGTTCAAGAGGCTTCTCTAATTTATCCGTTCGTTTTAATTGATTCCATACAGTGTGAGGCGTAGAATCTTTGAATGTAGTTTTTCCGTTTTTAGAGCTTTTCGATATTACTGACAAAATTGTTAACGTTTTTCCCAGCCCTGGTTCATCACAGAAAAACCCACCACAGTTTCTTCGTAATATGACTCGTTTGACGTTGGATGAAAACCCATAATGAACAGTTTTCCTACTTTTATCACTAGGAGGTAAATAAATTGAATAATTTGAAGGAACTAAGTGATTGTTGAGACAATACAGTAATTGATCCTCTTTTTCATTTATGGATAATAAAGAATTTAATTGATAATTATTAGGGCTAATAAATACAGGGTATATATTGAATTGATTTGAAGCTTCTTTGGATAAATCAAAATGCATTAAAGGAATCTCTGTCCATACTGACAAAAGCTTGAATGGATCTGCTGAATCTGTAATATGTAACAGTCTAAAATATTCATCTAAATAGTTTTCTTGCATTGTATGTGGTATATATTGTGGTACTGCTCTTTCTCTATGTCTTATCCATAAAATAGAATGTCGTTGATGTTCGAATAATATATTTTTCCCATACATTGTGTCCACACTTACCAAACTTTCACATAAAAAAAATAATCGTGTGCAAGTCATACCCAGTATTTGTATTGACTTATTACATCCTATATGGTTTATTATATTGATTAATATATTCTCAGGTAAATCCAGAAAATGTACACTACTATTATCATTCGGATAATCTATAGCTTCTTTATCTTTATTCTGTATAGATTCTTCAAAGCCTCTTTCTGTAGCTTCTTTTTTGTTTTCAGCACTATTTGATGTGTATCTTTTATTTATTTGAGACAAAAATAATTCACCTAATGTCTCATATGTCCGATAACGCCACATTCTTTTTTCTAACATATTCATAACCGTTAAAGGATCCATAATTTCCTCTTTTTCCTTGCTCCCATTTTGTGGGTATTCAGATAAATGTAAAAAACAGCCTGTAGTATATATATACTACGTCAGTATCAATATTACCTGGAACTCCACAGCTACTATATATATTACTTAAAGAGTATAAACTACATAATTGATCTATTAAGTATTGAGCACATTCTTTATCAAAAAAAGCATCAAAAGAATGTAGATGCTTGTATATATATATTTCACTTCGGCTTGCAAAAACTGAACCATCTTTATTAAAACTAGTAGTTCTTAAATAGCAAGTGAAATGTTGTTGAAAGCTCACTTAAAATTTACGAAAATTATCCACTGCATAAAACATTGATTTTGACAGTAATAAATGCTGTATTTATTCTGAAAATCATTTAATAGAGAACATAAATTTTTAAAAAAAAAGGTGTATGGTTCTTTAAATGTGGAGGGAGTTAAAAACCGGATTAAATATTTTAACGATTTATAGTTATAGTCATTCACGCATAAAACGTTGAAATCGTCATACAGATAATTATTATTAAATTTTTGATCATCAATTATATCTTTACTCAGACAAGTTCCAAGTAATACCCATGTGTCATTTGATAAATCCATAGAAAAGGCACTATACAGTCTTGCATTAGGTGAAAAAAAAAGATTGTATAAAGTAAATTAAATGACGACGGAGAACACAAATAAAGATGAAAAATCTATTTCTGAACCGGTAATGAAACGGCTTCCTAATCGCTTAATTGTTGAAGAATCTCCAATAGCTGATAATTCTGTAATTGTTTTGCACCCGAATAAAATGACTGAGCTCAAAATTTTCCGTGGTGATCACGTACTTTTAGTGGGAAAGCGTAAACGTAAAACAGTTTGTATTGTACTTAAGGATGATAAAATTAATCAGGACAGTATAGGAATAAATAAAATAATACGAAGAAATATTTCAGTTCGTTTAGGAGGTATGATGAACAGATTCTAGATTGTTATATACTATATGTGAAATATTACTTTAAATTAATGATTATACGGTCAAAACTGTGATTAATAATTCACCTTAGATGTGCTTAGTGGAGAGTAATTAGTGTTATTTCCACACAATAGCAGAATAGCTTTCACGTAATAACTTTTTTATGTAAAGATGACTATGCTATTAATTAGTGAATGCTAGACTTAGTTTTTTTTTTTAAAAAACATAAAATTAATTCTAGTAATGATAACATATATATAAATATTATAAATAAATGTATATACACAGTTATATCACTATATATATATATATATTTATATTTATGTATATTTATGTATATTTATGTATATTTATGTATATTTATGTATATGAAATTTGGTTAGATCTTGTTACCGTGAACGTAATACAAAATATTGAGTATGGATCGCGAGTCCATATCCTTCCTTTCGCGGATACCATAGAAAATGTCAAAGGCAGTCTTTTTGATTTGTATCTAAAGCCTTATTTCATGGAAACTTATCGGCCTGTACACGTTGGTGACTATTTTTTGGTTCGTGGAGGATTTTGTCCAGTTGAATTTAAAGTTGTTGGTGTTGAGCCAGGTGAATATTGTATCATAACTCCAGAGACTATTATACACTGCGATGGGGACCCTATAGTACGAGAAAACGAAGAAACGTTAAATGAAATAGGCTATGACGATATAGGGGGTTGCCAAAAACAGCTAAATCAAATTCGAGAAATGATCGAGCTCCCTCTGAGACATCCAGCTCTTTTCCGTACATTAGGTGTCAAACCACCAAGAGGAGTCTTATTATATGGACCTCCAGGTAAAATTAAACTTTAAGTGTTTATGATATATATATTTATGTTCATATGATTGTTACTTCACTATCTATTAGCTATTATATTACATAATTATACTAGTCTAACAAGATATTACTTTTTATTGCTAAGCATAATTATAATAATAATGGTATTTAATTAATTAATTATATAATTAAAAAAATCTTGAATTGATGATTGTAGCATTCTCTTTGATACAGACGGTTTGTTCATTTTGAACAATAAATAATGCCAAATAAATTATATATATATATATATATATATAATAATTTAATAATATAATATTAATTATATTAATAATTAAAATGAGCAATTTTGATTAATATATTACCTAGAAGATTTTGCCATATTTACAGTTGATTTGATGACATTGGTGACTAAAGCGAGAGAAGAAGTTGCATCACGCATATGACGTGCTTCCTCTATCCGATAAGCTCCCGACTGTAGAGTCTCTATTTTTTTCTCAAACATTTTTTGTTTTTTCAAAGCAATAAGAGCAGCTAAATTTGACATATTATCATGAAATGTAATAAACCTTCTTTTTGATTATTTTTGAGGTGTTTTAAGCATTCATTGTGGGCTGATTTCGCTCTAACAAGATTATTTATTAATATTTGAAATACCTTTCTTCGAAAAGATCAATTTTCTCTTGTAGCATAAGAGAAGCTAAATGTTCTAAAATACAAGCTTTGTCTGTGGGTGTGACTTGGGTACTTCCAGAAAACGATATTTTAATAGCCTGTAATTAAAATTAAAAAAAAAAAAAAGCTTACTTACACGTATTTCATCTCTGTTATCTTGTGACACAGAGAATAAGTGGGTTTCATTTGATCCATAGAACACAAGAAACCATAAAAATATAGACAAATCATTAGCATTATTGATATTTAACTGGTTCTATAAAACTTTTTTTTTTTTTTTTTTTACATTAGAACGTAGAAACTGCTTAACAGCATTTTCGTCATAAAGAGCAATATTTCTAGAGTATTCCGCAATGTCTGGTGTTAATAAGTTGCTGTTCTTCAAGTCTCCATACCTCACAGAATAATAAAACAAATCACCAAGAGTCTATAACAGTGAATATTTACTCTTAAAAAATTCTATGTAGCATTCTAGCGTTATAAATTACAATACAAATTATATATATATATATATATATATATATATATATATAAGCAATTATATATTAAATTATATATAATATATAATATAATATAAATTACAGTAATTTATAATTTAAAACATATCACATCTATAATTGTGTATATTTTCTGATAGTAAATTTATTTTATTAATGCTGTAAAAATTAGAAAGATATGTTGAGTATTAAAAGTTACTTGCAATGAGTCAAATAAAATTAAATTGGTTTTTATATCAATGGGAGTTTGATTCAAACTTTCACTATACGGAAGATGCCTTTCAGGAGTAATAGTGTATTTTTTTTTTTGGAAGTTGCTGTAATCTGGATTAATTACTTTTTGAACTTGGTCTAATAGTTCATTAGGGATATTTAAAGTGTATAAAATGGTATTTAGTACAGGATTTGCACAAAATCTTTCGGAAACCTGGAGAAATTGTTTATTTTTTTTATATATATACCTGTAAAGGTGTAAGTTTTTGAACGCATGTCTTAGTACGAAAATAACGAACTTTATTGCTATCGTAGGCGTCTTTTATATTCCTTAATACGGATTCTTCCAACAAAATAAATCTGGTGTTGACGTATATTCGAAAAATGTCAGATAGTGCTTCTGGAAACAACAAATACATACATAAAATTATTCAATTCTCTTTTAGCACAAATTTATTAATATAAGCGTCAAATTTAGTATATATATATATATATATATATATCTACTAAATTTATTGGCAAGACTACTAAGTATATATATGGTATATAATATATGTATAACTGCCATACAATAACAAATTATATCAATATGTTAACTAGTTAACTATATATAACATTATGTCTTTTCATATTCAAATGCTTACCGTATGATATAACATGAATTGATTTTTGAAATTGAAGAAATTCATTTATAATATTTGCATACTACAGCCATATTTTAAAATATAATTAAAACGCACTTCTATGCCAGTTATTGATAATTTTTTAGAGATAGAAGCAACGCTTAGTAACACTTGTTTCCACGCATTTAAATTCCATTCATTCAGTTGTAAGGGATTGAATGCTATGATAGACTGAAATGTCACAGAATCTGAAATACTACACAGTCTTATAATTAAAGCGATCAAATATATTTTTGCTGTATGCATTCACGATATTATAATAAAACTGTAACTAAAATTGATTATCATTATGAAACTTAAATTTTAACATTAATGATGCTATATATGGGTCATTTAGCTTAAAACATATTTATTCTTATGACAATATTTGACTTTAGACCCACTCTTAAGTTAGACCCTATCTAGTTTAAGACCCTATCTAATGTAAGACCCAATCTAAAGTTAGACCCTATCTAGCTTTAGACCCTTCTTAAAGTTAGACCCTATCTAGCTTTAGACCCTTCTTAAAGTTAGACCCTATCTAGCTTTAAACCCTTCTTAAAGTTAGACCCTATCTAGCTTTAAACCCTTCTTAAAGTTAGACCCTATCTACCGTAAGACCAAATTTAACGGTAGACCAAATTTAACGTTAGACCCTTTTTAATTTTAAACCCTATTTAGAATTTAGACTCTATTTAGCTGCAAAATTCATCTATGCTTCCGACGCTATTTATGCTATAAGCAATATTTATTATATCGACCTTATCTATGCTATATAATCTATAAATCTTTAAAATTATAAATAACTGTATATTTCACAGATGTTATTTATCATTTACACTATATACATAATAAATTTGAATTACACCCTTTATACAAAATAGACCTTTTTATATCTATTTTTACTATATATATGTCATAAATAATATATGTGCTATACAAGAGACTTTAAATTTAAAACTAAACAAACTAAATTTTAATATATTTTATACATAAATTAATTTTGTTAAATTTATTTAGAGCAGAATAAATATTTAAACAAATATATCGAAATATCGTGATTTATTTTTTAAAATAAGAATTAAAATAAATAAATAAAAACTTTATAATAAATAAATCAGTAAAAATGTACTTTAAAGCTTTCCCCAGGTTTTTATATTGCTCATTTGAGGATTCGCACATATTTAAAATTATTGCATCTAACCAGGTTTACACTGCATGTGGTTTAGCTAATGGCATTGCGAGCAAAAGATTTGTAAGCAACTTATGCATACAAAAAAATGGTTTAGTGATCTTCTTTACAAACTTGTTTTAATTGGAGATACAGGGGTTGGAAAATCTTGCATGCTTTTGAGATTTGCAGTAAGTTTTATTCAACAGACAATGTTATAGGATGACCAATTCACAGAATCTTATATAACAACTATTGGAGTTGACTTTGTAACTGAGTTCTATACAAATATTTATATAGAGATTTCGAATTATTAATGTAGATGAACGCTCGGTCAAGCTTCAAATTGTAAACATATATCAGAAGTCGCTATAATACATTGCATTTATTGTATGTGTATTTATTTATATTGGCGATGTCATATATTGTCTCAATATAATAATTTACATACACATATATATAGATGCCTATATATACATCTATTTCCAACCTACTTATTTAAACACATGTTTATACATATAACTATAATAATTTGATTGAATACTTGTCAAATAAATTAATATAAACAAATCTATTTATTATTGATAAAATTTATATATGTTTGTATATATATGTTTGTACATATATGTTTGTATATATATATATATATAAATCGAACAAAATATACCAAAAAATGTGCTAAAAATTTAATAAATTGATAAAATTTGATAACTTAATAAAATTGAATAAACTGATAGCGTCATAAATGTTATTTTATTTAGTGGGATACCGCTGGCCAAGAAAGATTTAGGACAATCACATCTGCTTACTATAGAGGAGCTGATGGGATAGTTTTGTGTTATGATTGTACAGAACGAGTAAGTCGTATTTTTATGGCATAATTGCTTCAAGTCAAGCTTTGAAAATATTGATAGCTGGCTTGCGGAGGTTAATAGATACGCCAATGGAAATATTATAAAAATACTAGTTGGCAATAAATGTGATTTGGAAGCGGATAAAAAAGTATCTACTGCTGAAGGAAAGGTAAATATTGTAACATTACTGCCTACTTGTGATTAAGAAAATATCAGCCATATTATTGTTAAGATGAGTAATGATAAATTATATTAATTTTATTTGTAATATTAATTTATTGTATATATATATGCAATATCTAATATATCTATATATATATAAATATATATATTATATACGATATAGGATATTTTATTAATATATTAGATTTAATTAAGATATATATTGATAAGAAAATGTTTATATATATTCATATACAAAAAAAGTTAAATTTTTGTCGATTAAATAAACAGTTAATTTTTTATCTTTTAGAAAAAAGCAGAAGAGCTAGGAATTGATTTTATTGAAACATCTGCTAAAGATTCCACAAATGTTGAAAAGGCTTTTATGACCATAGCAAGAACTCTTATACAAAACAGGTATAAATTTATACAAGATTTGAATACATTACCAGAAAAAACTCAAGTTCATCTAGAAATCGTCAAAGCTCTAGTCTCCGATTATCACCTCCATCGGAACAAGAATCAAGTAATTACTGTTAATTTTACAAAAAATATAGATTCTCTTTGGGATAAGTTATTCGGACGCTGCTGCCCATTTGGATCGTAAAGTTTATAAAGTTTATGTTAACTGTATCTCCTAATCTTTTTTTTTTGCTGTTTGCGCATTCAATTTATTTATTTCTTTGTGTATAGCTCTCGGATTTTGTAGTTAATATTGTTGTTTTATGTATAGTTGAAATTTCAGCTCTGTATAAAAATTCTTATATGATATATTGAAAAATTTTATACAATGTACATGTATTTAATATATGTATATATATATATATGTACTCTTACCGCTTATTATACAATGGAATTTATGAAAAACTCTTCAAATTTATAAACTTAATATATATATATATATATATATATATATTTGATAAAAATATATGAAAAATATCTGTTTATATCTTCAATGCGTTTCAAATAGTTTTTTGTTAGAACTTAATATTAATATACAAGCACAATACTAGTTTAAATTAAGCCAAAGCAACATAATAAAAACATAATCTTACTTAAATTGAAATAAACTTTAATTAGATTAAATATTATCTCAGTCATCGTATGACTGATGAGAAAGAAATTTGTATATACACCAACAAAGATTTATGGTGTGAGAAATTTGAAAGTTCCCAATGGTGGTTTTTTGAATTTCCGGACACTGAAGTCATTAATTTGAAAAAAAAAGGCGAAGAGAATGACATTTTATTTGAATTGGCGTTTTCTTCGACAACTGAGCGCCTAATAACAACAAAATTTGAAAATGGAAACTGTTACGCATTAGAGATTGATAAAACTCCTGCCGCTTTATCTGTCGGTATTTTATTACCTAGTGTGGTAGAGGAGAACGACAGCAACTTATATGACTGTTTTTTGACCGGACAGCAACACTGCACTATAAATTTTGTTCCAACCTATCCCGTATTAGAAAATTTTGAAAAGTTATTCACATTAGAAAAACCACATGCTATTACTTCGGCTAACTATAATTATTTAATAGAGCAGTCACAAGCATCAACAGCGTGTATACAGACATATCTAATGAGAAATTATTTTATATATGAGAACTCATTATGGTACTACTTATCATATAATTTGTTATTTAACTTTGTTAATGAATTATGCATATATGTGAGATTGAACCAGCTAGATTTTTTTAATATCTCATGGTCTCAAATAAAGGGTATAACTGATGGATCTAAAGTGCTGAACAGAAATTTTAGCTACATTCTCATTTTTCAGTTATTGAATTTTGTCAGTGACATCTCTTTCGAGGAACACGAAAATTCAAAAATAATACGTAATAATTATTAAATTTACAAAATATTAGAAAACATCCTAGAAAATACAGATTATGATTTACACACACAATCAATTCATGAATTGCACGAAAAACATTTAAACAAATTAATATTTCATTTAAGTCTTGAAAAAATTGGTCGTATTTATTTAAGAAGTTTTATTGAACAGAAATCTCAAAGTTTAGAAGAATTATTTCAGACTGTCTTTGATCATTGTATGAAAACATTTCCACCAGATGTACAAATTAATGTCACTAAATATCCATCAACAGAAACAATTCATAGAGGCCAATTAAGTGAGAATATATTATATAAAAATATATAAATTTTGATTGTACTAAATAAATTTATATAACTGTAAGTTTGATCTATTGCGTACTATATCTATACTATAAATAAAATCACTATTTCATACTCATTTTAAATTTAATAATGCATATATTTATTTTACTATTATTTACATTTGCATACATTCAAATAGTATTAAGAAATAAAAATATGTTATATTATTTATATATATATATATATATATATATATATATAAACACATTATTTTTATGCTCTTATAAATATATAATTATGTACTAATTTTTTTATTTGATTTTATAATCTTTATCTACTGACATTGCAGACATAGAAAAACTAAGCGCAAATGTATCTTTTAATAACATGAAATTAAATAAATACATTTCAATCTGGGGTGATTTAGTAATTGAATAAAAAAAGTTATACAGATTTTAGTTTCGTATAGATCATCTTTTTGGGTTTGCTATTGAGATTAATAAAAAATTAACGTGGTATCCTCACTACAACTTTACCTGGAACTGGAAAAAAAGATTTACTGTAAGCTTATAAACATGTTATATACACATCAATTGCATTATATACATATATATATGTATAAGCACACCTTTGTTTAGTGAACCAGCAAAATTCATATATTGTATGTTTATGTGCCAAATTTTTCAACTATAAACAATGGTGATAGAGGTTTTCAACTTAAGTAGTATGTGCTTCATTTTATGTAATCACTAATATTTAAGTTCAATATTAAACATAGTTTTTGTATGTATGAGCAAGACCTGTGACATATTTGTAGACTCTTTATAATTTGAAAAAATTGTGGTCACTAATGGAACTTAATGCTTACTTGGAACCCATTAGAGAAATGCCTAATACCAGTATTCTTTCTTTCGAAAAAATCATGGCTGAGTATTTAATAGTAAAACTACAGTTTACATATGTCATTACTTTTTATAGGCATCCAAGCAAGATCCACAGCTATATATGTTCAAAAAACTTTCAGTTATATAATTTATTATACAAAAAAAAAATTAATCTATAACTTGTATCAAATTGTTTTTTTCAGTTGGTATAAAAGATTGATCGATAAGAGGGCAATTTATAGACAAATTTTTATCCTCTATGTCAAAAAGCCCAGTAATTAAGTCTATATTAACTTCTAATTTTTTTTTATTAATTATACTAATATAAGGTCGCAAACGATATTCGCTAAAACGTTTATTCATGCTAATGTGTTTTATAAGAGGTAGCCATTTATGGCGATAATATGAACTTGCTAATTTGAAGCGCTTGACTTTATTCCACTTTGTAAACGTAATAGTTTTTTTTAATTTACAGTCTGAGAAGGTGCTTTTTGTATCTTTATATAAAGATTGTATTCGTATGGGAGGACTTGAGATATCTTCAATCTCTACTATGGAAGAGTTTGGTTTTTCACAGATTAATTGCTCATTTGCTGATTTTATTTCAGACAAAAAACTTTTTAATTTTCCAATTATATCTGAAAAAAAAAAAAATATGGTCATAATAGTATTAATGTTTATATTTTAAAAAAAAAATTTTATTTTAGCAAATGTTATTGGTTATAAAATAAATAAAATATATTGTTTATAAAGTTGTTATATATAATATCTATGTCAAAAAATATCGTGTATATATATATATACACATGAAAATACATGTTTGCATTTTAATTTTATGCTTAGTATATGTCATAAAAATATAACGTTGATTAAAGGATTTAAATTACCTGTGTTAGATACTTGGTTTAAGTCATAATTGTACATACTTTAACATTATTTGAAGTGTACTGGATTTTACTTAATTACTGTGGCCTACCAAATCGTACCTAATCAGCGAAGTATAAGAAAATTTCCCGTTTAAAATAAAATCGGAAGTATCAACGGGATGCTATGTTCTCGTACTTATATATCAAACAGCTCACCGTATAGTGAATCCGAAACAGAATCAGATGAGCCAAACAATTTTTCATCGCTATATTTAGATAAGCCACAGTATGATGAAATATATTCTTTGAAGTCACGTAGGAAAACATGCGATGAATCCTCATGTTCATACATTACAACTGCAGCTACTGTCGTTAAAGACGCTTTACCAGAAATAGTATCGGACAGTACTATTAGTGACTCTTTTTTTGAAACTTATGATACAAGTCAGGAAAATAAATTCAATGAAGATTCGAAAAAGGAGCCTCCTGATGATTATTTTTCTTCCATTTTTTGCAATCAGCAGCACTCCTCCGAAAATAACAATAATAAGAAACGTGAAAGAGAAAATACTGGCAGCAACCCTGTGGATCAGCAAACATATATGGAAGAGCCAATTCTTGAAAAACCTGAGTCTTATAGCAGCAAGCCTTCATTAGTGTATAAAAATTCAGAAGATTTATCGGATTTGACACGGTTAAAATATATGCCGATAGCTACAAAAATGCCGTTAGCAACAAAAGATAAATCTGCAGAACCTAATTCTTTAAAAGTACTTGCTACTGAATATTTTCAATTAGCTAAAAATGGTGCTATACAGCTTCCAAACACTTATTTACCTTCCCCTAATAAAAAGTATAAACTTGTAACTTGTGTTGCTGGAAAAACTCTTTCTAATTCTTCATCATATGCCTCTATTCTTGGCAACTCAAAATTTTTTCAAACATCTAGTAAACTAGAAAAAGATGAAACCGATAAGGAAATAGTTGATAAATCTAGTCCAAAGAAAATACCCACATTCTCACCAACATTTGAAAACCAAAACCTCATCTGTAATTTTTTAGATACACCATATATATATATATATATATATATATTAGTTAAATGCTTTAAATTATAATTTATAATTTTCTGTAGTATCCGAGAATGTAGAGCCGTTGTCCAAAGATAAAAACTGTGATACACATGAAATGGTAATAATCAATAAGTTGACCATTACTGGGATTAAATCTAAAATGAACACAATTATATTTGTTTATATACATATATATATATATATATATATATATTTGTCAAGTGGCAATAACTAAAATAATTATATCAACTTTATAAGCTGTAATAGTAAACTCTAATAATATAATAGAAATATAATATTCCTATCATTAAAAAGAAAACCTTAAGTGGACATATTAACATGTGTTGTTTATGCATTTGTTTATATCTATAAATTTAAATATTTTATTAGGAGGAATATAATAAACATAATAATAATATTTTTTGTGTATAATAATTTACATTGTTTTTATTCAATATTTATATTTTCTTTGCTATTTGTGTTTTATTTAAAGTATTCGCATCCTATGCATACATACATGTATTTACAATTACCATGAATAATAAATTTTGTCCAACTCAATGAATTTAGGCTCAAAAACTCCAGCTATTGATGCTTTCCAATCGAATATTGTCAAGTCAACTAAATTTGATCCGAGAGACCAATAATAAATATATAAGCATTCTTAATTCTCTAAAAGTATTCAATAATAAATTTTTGTATATTTACATATACATTTCTATTTATTTGTATAATATCTCTTATTTACGATAATATATGTGGGTTTTTATTAGGAATCCAAAAAGTCTAACTGTAATGTCTCTAAAAACTCTGATTCCAAGAAATTAATACTTGAAACAGTCTCTGCTGTGGCTTCTGTTTCTAAAAGTTTTGGAAAAATATTGGCTGGACTTGGTTCAAATTCAAATACAGAAGAAAGTTCATCAAGTTGGTAGTTTTTTTTTTCATATGTGTATTTTAAAGGTTTTTATGACATTAACTCCAAAGCTGACCCTTGTGAAAATATTTCAGGTAAAAAACTTTCTATATTAATTGGTTAATTCTAGAAACTCCTAGTTCTGATCTTCAATATAAGAATAACTCCCCTTCCTCAGAAAACAATCTTTCAATATCTAACAATGCATTTTTGGATACTTCATTTTATTCTCAAAATACACCTTCTTGTCAATATAATAAATCAGACGATAATACTGCGACTAATCAGTTATGGCCCATAGCTGAAAGATCTTTTAAAGAATCATCTAGGGACTATATTGACAACTCGACACACAATAGTACATATGCAAAAGTTTTATCACCCAAAGAACCCACAGTTAGCAGAAATGATTATGGAAGGTATTTAAAGCAGCACAGCTTTGACCAAAGTTGTAATTTTAATGAAGCTGAGAATAAATTTTTTAAAGATGATACAAAAGGAAAAACTGCAGATATTGGTGCTATTTCTTATTGGAATAATGTTAATCCCAAAAACTCATCTAATGATACTGGTCATCAGTTTCCAGCGATATTAAATAAATTAGTGTACCTACCTGAAGACAAGAATAGTTTTTGTGACGAATCTTCCTCTTCTAAAGCCAAATATATGATTAATAGAGATATTGAAGCTTGTAGAGAGAAAACTTTTTCACTCGCAAACAACGATAAACTAGCTGACAGTACTAACGTTATTAATTATGCTAATAATAACAATAATAATAATATTTACTCGGCAAATAATTTTGCTGCTTATCACAAATTGGCAGAAGAAAAAATGTGTATGACTTCATGTCTTAATACTGTATTGCCGTATAATACTGCTAACAATAATTTTACACAGCCAGCTAAAATTCAACTTGCACATCCTCCCAGTGATAGTTCAACATATATAAATCAACCTATGTTTGATACCATGAATAACCAGCAACAACAGCCTTATCAATACATGGTTCATTCCGTTAAAGCTTCTCCTTCAACTTCGCTAAATATTAATTATAAAAAGGCTTCAGTACCAAAACCAAATATATTGCCTATAAACAACTCTGCGGTATATATTCCCGATTCTCCTAAAAGGCAGTCTTCTTTTATGTTAAAACCTTTAAATAATAAAATAGCTCAAGTTAAAGCAAAATCGTATATACAACCTACTGTATTGGGCAATGTTATATCTCCTCCCAACGCTTTTTTTAAACCTATACCTAATAATAATTATGTTGTCATGAACAATAGGCCTAGCTCTTCATTTATAATGCCTAAGAGTCACATAAAATGTGATTATAAACAACCTGTTTCTTCCGTATCTACAGGCATTCCTATTAATGAAGCTTCTTGTAGAAGTATGTCTAATAGTAAATGTAAATCATCTGAAAATAAAAGCAATAATCCAGCATCATCCATTAAACGTCATACGACTAAAAAACATATCGCTCCACTACGTTTTGCACCATTAGATCCTCCACCACGTATTTCAAATTCAGCCTTAAATATACCGTATGGTATTTGCAATAGTAATAACGAACTTAATAAATCCAATGAACTAGACGCCAAGTCCTCTTGGTGTCCCAAATCTCTCAATAACAGCTCTTGGACAAAAAAGAATAATACTCCTTCTAAAAATCTTGTACATGATAATCGTTTTAAACCGAAAACTGCTTTTTCTTGGAATAACGAAAGCATGTCAAATAGCTTATACAAGGAAGAGAATCCAAAGGATTTTTTGCAATACACAAACGATGAATTTTCCGAAAGAGAGATTGTATCTGCTAAAACTAGTGAAATCTTTGAAGATACTAATTCGAAAGAAATATGGAAAAATTTAGATCATCATAACTTTAATACAGAAGACTCAGAAACTTCTACGGTAAAACATCAGACATCAACTGCTTTGGAATCCCAGTTTTTACAATCTTGTTTTCAGCCATCGTTTTCTTACACTCAATCCTACGAAAATAATTTTGCAGTAATTTCAAAATAAATATTTACTTGTTTTTCAGTGTTCTCAAAATCCAGGGAATTTTTTTTCTATGTCTCAAAATTCAATCACTGGTAATTTATCAATAATAAAACTTGTAAAACCTTGTAAAGCATAGTTCTTACTTATAGCAAAAAACAAATAATAATCTTTATAGTTTGTAGAAATAGTTGCAAACATGTTTATTCTTATCATAATACCACTATTTATGTTATATTTGTACTTTTAATAATACTTCTAAAAACAAAGGTATTTTTCAATAATTAAATTAAGCCAATATAATGTGATTAATTATTAGTATGTGTCATGATATTTATGTTGCTTATAATATTCTAGAGGTATTTAAATAAATTATAATGCACTTTTTTACGCATATGATTTAATTGATTTTTTATCAACTCTATTTTATTAATTCTAATATATATATATATATATATATTGGCATTTATATATGATTAATTTGGAAAAAAGCAATATTCTAGTACGTATTAGTTTTTATACGCTACTATTAAATAAACTTATTGCACTTATATAGATTTGCAAATTATCATAATTATTCTTATTACTTGAAACATTTTCTTTAATTGAAATACGTAAATTTTTTACATTACGTTTATCAGATAATCCGTGTGATAAAAAAGCTGTTGAAATTTTACCCTCATTTACATACTCCGAGAACGATTTTCCTTATTCACAGATGAAGAGTAAAAATTCTTCAATGAATGTTGCATCTTCTACTTCCTCTTCGTCTTCTTCATTATCATTATGGAACGAGTTATCGGATTTTTTTTAATTTATATTAAAAAAAAGTTTTTTAATTGCATTTTTTTTTTGCAATCATTAAAGACATGCTTACAAATACAAAAGCTTTTTTTTCATCAACTTTACGCAATTGAATCAAGATGCTATTTATTATGTAAATTTATTACTTCCTTCCGTTCCGAAAAAATTATTCATTGTTAAATCGCTAGGGGACACGCCAAAGTCGAGCAAGGGTACCAATCGATCTGGTTTATACACCCTTGAAGGTTTTGGAAGAACGCTGAAATTTATTAACATATTATAATTCTAAATATAAACAGTATAAGTGCAAATAAGCTATAATGCTATTAATTTTTGAATAAGTGATTTATACTTTGCTATATACACAATACATAAAAGCCATTATCATTTATCAAAAACAACTTACAAGAATTAACTTAATTAAAATGAAAATTTTATATATATATATATATATATTAATTAATCGTAATAATGATAATAAAAAAGTATAATTTTTTGTTTTATATGTGTATAAATGGCAAATTATACTAATTGAATATGCTTGCTTTAGATTTAAGAAAAGGATTTCGAAATAATAAGCTATATGGGAATATATTTGTCAAGTAATTTTAATGATATATTTACATGTTTAAATGTCCGAAACCTCCAGTTTTTGTATCATCTATTGAGACACCAGCAGGCAAGTTGGTCAAAAAGCTTATCATAGATAAAGCCTGCCATCTTAATCGATCGGGAGTGTGCTCTTTTGCAGAAAGTAGCAAAGAGCTCAAAGGGGTTCCTATCAATATATTTGGATTTTATATATACCTGTAGCTAAAAAATGTATAATTTAATTAAATTATATGTACCCATCAAACTTTCTCTTCCATAGGGCCAAGAATAAACAGTTCTCATTCTAGTAAGTGCTTTGTCTGCTAGCATCCCCCCTAAAGTATAATATTTTACAATTTTCTTTCTTTGTTTATTTGCATTATTTAATATTTTCAAACGTCACTTGCATACATATATAAGTATACGCTCATATAATTGGTATTATACCTGAAATACAAACAGATATTGACTTTCAAGTGTGAAGATATAACAAATAATTAATATAATTAACATATAGAAATATGTATATTAAAGAAATTGTAAACATTTAAACCCGTATAAAAGGTGTTTATTCAATACTATTACTCATGTATGGGTTACATCATATATAATACCGCTCAACACTCCAGCATTCAGTCTGGTAGATTCAAGTAATGATTTAAAAGCCGCAGATACTTCTATATACTCGTTATAGTTATCACAATACTACCCGTGAGAGTTTCTATGGTACATTCTGCAGCGTCTACCTGAAAAATTATAGAATTTGTATAGCATACTGCATTTTTTTCTTGTTCACAATGTCTTTCTTCCTTTTATTGGGAATCACATAATATGCAAAATATACATACCTCAAATCCAATCACTGATACGTATATATTCTTTTTTATTAATTGTTTATTTCATAAAACTAATACATACAAACAGCTTATAATTTATTATGCAAACTTTTGCAGTATATATATATATATATGAGTTTACATATTGAAAGAAACATATTTATACTTATATGCGCGAATATAGACATTCATTCAATTTATTCAACTTATAAGTATTATCTCAGTTGAGCAAATAAGTCGAATTTTTTTAAATGGAATATTAGAGTTATAGTGAAATAACTAAGCAATCTGTCCATACTATGAACTGATTGCAAGATAACATAATGAGTGTCTATTCTTATAACCTAAAATTCTTGGTTTTTCAGCAATCCAATATACATTTGAACTATTATTTATTTTTGATTATTATAGATTTTATTTCGCTGCATTTACGTGTCTTAATTAAGTAAAAAGCTTAAGAGTACTTTCAAGCTTTCCAGTTAGCTTTTTCACGGTATCCATCAGTCCTTTCAATTGAGGGGTCAAAACCTAATTCAACATTGCATAGCATAGTTACTACTGCTTGATTATTAATAGTACTTGAGATATCCTTTTGATCATTTTTTTGTATGGGATTCCCTAATTCTAAATTGTAATAAAAATAAACTTTGTGTAAATTAATACCTTGAAACTGATTATGCCGCTGAAAACTTTTCAACTATAGAAAAAAATTAAAGAGCTTTTTGTACTTCTGTCTGTCCACTCAACGATATCAAGTTAATAATAGTAAAATATAATAAAGATGTTGCTTTAAAAGAAATCAATATCATTAAAAATATTTTTGACACTCTATTCTAGTAATATCTTTTATGGGGCGGTAGTTTTAGTAGTTAATTTGATAATTAAATTGATTTATTTCTAATTTGCCACGATTATACTATAAAATTGCAATCATAAAATTATAATGATAGAATTAAAATATATTCTTAATCTAACTTAATTAAGCTGATGCTCAAAATTAAAATATTATTTGAAAAATAAAATTTTATCGAGTCATTCAGATAAATTGAAATAATATATACTAAAATATAAATATGACAGACATCATGTTGTTATTCTGAAATCAGGCAATGCTTTCCTAAACACAAAAACCGTTACTCTAATTTTTAATTTATGTAACCCTCAATTGTGTTATAATAAAATTTTTAAATTCCTATAACTCTTGTGCATTAATTTTGTTTTATAATGGATCTGGACATTTTAGAGCTTAAATTCTTACCTTCAGATTTCAGTCTGGAAGAGGTAAACACCTCTATAGAAAATTATTACCAATACAAACAAGAAAAGCTGCGTAACATTTTGTTCGAATTGTGCTATAATAATTATATTGAACGATCTTATAATGCAAAAGACCTTGGTATATGGCTTTACCAGATAGAAGCAAAAAAAAATACAAGATTTGAAATAGAGGCGTTGATTGAAGTCATAAACAAAACGCGTTACATTAATGATATTAACAATTACTTAAAACGTATACAACGTTATTCTATTATGAACGATAGTCCCAAATTTATTGCACTATTTTTTCTATTAGCGGAAGGGTAAATATAATACTCCTGAGAAATATAACAGACTTTCTGCACAACGTGTGAGTGAAATATTAACATCTTCTTGTAGTTATAGCCAGTTAGTATTTAAGGAGTATTTAAATTTCTTTGATCTTCAAGATATGCAAATAGACATGGCTTTAAGGTAATGAAAGTTCACATTATAATTAATACTACAATTGATATTTAGTGAATATATGTAAAATGTATATTCTCTATCAATTACCAAAGAAATTTTCAGGTTTTTTTTGTCAAGATTTCAATTACCCAAGGAGTCACAAACTATATACTTTGTTATAGAGTGCTTTGTGGACAGGTAGTATAGTTTATAAATTATTTAATACACAATAATGCGCGAAAAATTAGATATTTAATGATTATTCATACACAAGACTTTTTACCGTCAACTTGGTGCTTTAGATTTGTTATATAAAATTCAAAATATATTGAATTAATTAAACAGATATACATATATATATTTACTATACAATTAACACACATATATTGATTTGAGATTAAATTATTTAGATGTTGATTCTAATCATCAAAATGTAATCAAATATTTATCTCAAAGGTTATTTTTATAATATAGACAAACCTGCTTTCATATTTTTGAAAATACCTCATCTATATGTGTTTAACATGTGTAATTGTTCTATTTATAACTTAATTGTTTTAAATCTATACATATATATATATATATATATATATATATATATATATATATATATATATATATATATATATTATTATGATACAGATATATTATTATTATTATTAATATTATTATTATTATTATTATTATTATAATTATTATATCTATATATTACTATTATATATGTATTTAACAGCTAACGTATATGAGTCACATGGAATTATGTTATGAATAATTCTGTTTAGTAGCTTTATAAGAATTTATAATAAAATGAGTCAAATATAATAAAGTATATAATGTTTCTGACATATAAAGTTGCTTTAAATTTATAATTATTATACCTAGTTTTAAATAGTTATCGCATTTATTTTAAAACTACAGATATGTAAAATCGAACGGATTAGATATAAGTTTAGTGGATTCTGTTTTTTCAGTTGCCTATGCGCTTTTAATTCTCAATACGTATATATCTAAAGTTGAATTACCAAAATGCTATAAAATTACAAAAAACAAGTTCCGCAATATGCTTTCAAATACATCAAATTTGAGTATCAACCTAGACCTTGTGTATAATAGAGTTTATAAAAAACCTTTTAAAATAAACGATCAAATTACCCGTCTAGAGAAATATTATTCAGCTTTAGAAACAATGTATACAGATACTTCAATATCCGAGCTAGTCAGCTTCATTTCTTTTCCCGACGTCACATTTTGTCAGGACTTATTACTTACTGGTAATTGATTGAGTTATACGTGTTACTTTAACGTTAATTTATATCGTTAATAATTAATTTTATTCAAATAATAGCATAAAAAAAATGCATTTTTAAACATAAAAAAAAATTGTTTAATAATTATTAATTAATAATAGTTTATTAATAATAATTTATTAATAATAATTTATTAATATTAACTATTAATAATATATAAATATAAAGTTGTCTGAATACATGGATATATATTAAAAAACTTATACAACATATACATATATTAATTATAATACACGTCTAAATTAAATTATATTTTTTTATCAATAGCTTAACCGACTTTAATATAGACAACGTTGAAGTATTTTACAATAATTCAAATTGGAAAATGAAGTTTGATACAAAACCATTTGTAAAATTAGTAAATAATTCTTCGACAGAATCATTTGAATTAGTGGACATCATTAGTATTAAATTGATATCTTCAAAAGTAACTAAGAATATATATAGTCATAATAAATTTTCATTAAATTTCTATTGCTCAATTCACAAAACAACACATAGATGCACAAATCTTCATCATTACTTTCAAAACCGTGCTTTACCATGTAAAATCAAAAGTTTTCAGAAAAAAATCAATACCAAACTACAAGTATACTTAATATATTAATATTATCTGAATTCATAGTTAATTAGGTAGATAGCATAATTGTTGACGAAACTTTATCTGACATACGAGAAGCACATATATTGTTGAGCAGTAATAATGATATTAAAATAATATTCCCGTTTACCGAAAATCTCAAGAATTTCTTGTGCTACTACCTTACAACAATGCAGTATACTAAATACTTTAAATATACTAATAAAACTTCTTCCATGTATAAGTTTAAGGAATCTATAAGGGGTAGGTTTATAAGGCTATATATTCATATTTTAAAATCAAATTACACTTTGAATAAAAAAAAAAAAAAGAAAATTAATAAACAGAAATAAAATTTTTATCAATGATTAAAACGTGTATACTATAGACTGTAACAAAAAAAATCAATTCAATCCTGACCATGAACATCTTATAGATCAAACAAATACTAACGAGGTAATTTTAGTATATATACATAAATAATTTATTTCGATCAATAAAATATTATAATAATATCCATATCTGAATAATTATGTAATTTGTAGGTTAAACGTTTAACAAATGATGGCAATTTGCTAATATTTAACTCATATTATACATCTTTATGGATAAATGGATTGAATCCTCGGTACAGATTTTATGGCTGGAGTTTCCTCTTTGAAAATTGCGGAATACATCAGAATATAGAGCATTTTATTACTCTATACCAATTTTTACAGTCTAACGATATTTCTGAAAAACACTCCAATATAGTTCAGCGCAGTATACAAGTAATACAACTAAATTATTTATTTATATTTATTGCAAAAACTTATAATGGACATTATACTACATTACAAATTAAGATTATTATTATTACTATTAATATTATTTTATATATATATATATATATATAGCTATATAATCTATTTTGATAATTATTATTTACTATAATAGATACATTTTTGCCACGGCTTCGTTGTAACTCTATAATAAAATAATTTTTAGGAAGTTAAATCATTGCAATTTAAAAGATATCTTCAAGATCTATATTGTGAGGAAAAAGATAAACTTGTTCAAAAAATCACCGCAAATAAAGTTTTATCTAAATCTTCAATGGATTCAGTTGAAGAGCTTGAAACAAAGGGATCTTCAATAGCTTCTTTGTTTATCCTATTTAATCAAGTGTTTATACAGTCTGCAAAATCATGCTTTAAAATAGCAAGTATTAACAATTATAATCAAGAAGTTTCCAAGATAGAATATAGTTCTCAAAAAACAACAACATTCTCCAAGTTTAAATCTCTTTTTAAGTCAAATAAAGGAAAAAAGTACAGGGAAGCTAATCAATATGAAATAGTTAGTCAAAATAATGAGACACTTATTGATTCGAATAAACTAAAGTCGTGGAATATATTTAGAAAGCAGGATTTCAATTACATTATCTTCAGTTTCTTTGAAAACACAATAAATAACAGTTTATTACAAATCAACTCTAAAATTAATTTCTTACCTAGTATGGATTGTGTATTCCCAGCAATATACAGACAAAGTGTTGTAGAAATTGTATATTTCCCCACAAAACTATTACTCTTAAATCATAAACTATTTACACGGTCATTCATCAATGCAGTATACTTCGCCAAACTTATGGATTCGTCATTTTTCAATAAATGTCTTAAAAGAATAACTTGGAAAAACACAAAGACATCTTTTAATTATGGTATACAGTTATTTAGTAATTATAGAAATAAAAATTGTCTGAGATTATGCAGCCTACCACAATTTCAACCACATCTCCATTGGTATTACTTGTATATGCTAAAGCTTGATAATTGTAATGACTATGATGACAAGCAATTGTTATATGGGATGCATTTGCGCATGAAGAAATATTCCATAATTCATTTAACAAATTACTTATTTCTAATAAAAGCAACTTCAGTATTTATGCATATTCTTTTATATGAGGAAAACTTGTTTGCTGAAAAAATTTATTATTGCATAAAATTTCCAACTATTTCTTGCTATATTGCATATACTGATCTTTTTAAATATAAAAAAATTATTTTTGAGGTCTCTTATCTAATCTTCATACATGTATTGAGCATGATTGATCAATTTAACAAATACCTGATAAGAATATACTTTGAAAATATTCCTCGCATATATTCCATAGGCTATAAACAAAATAATAGCAAATTCGTATGGTTAAAGCATACAAATACTACAAATCCTGAAATTCCATATGTCTTTGATATAATAAGTATCAATCTAAAACCTATATACAACCAAAGCGTCAAGTATTTCGATTTTACAGAATTATTTACAACTACTGTGGAGCTAATTATAAAAATAAAGTCTCACTATTTCGACAAAATTATATTTATTCCTCAAGAAGAATATATTATTGCATTTCTCTTAACATTATTTAACCCAGAAATTACGTTCAAGTTTATCATACATATGAATTCGTTGATAGACAGAATAAAACTCTTAAAACTTCTTTCTTCTTCAACTTACATACCGGAATTATCCGCTAGAGATTCTTTATTTGAAAATCTATGCCACTACAATGTTCCTCTTTTGGTATAAAAAAAAAATATATAAATACATTATCAATTATATATTTACATTATAAATTATTTATATATATATATATATATATATTATTAATTATACATATTTATACTATTTATTATATATATATATATTACTAATTATATATACATATTCTTGATTATGTATATATTAATAATTATCAAATTAATTTTACAAAAAAATTTATATTATGATAAAAATTATAAAAATTATTAACTTATTATATTATAAGTGAGCTGTGTGAATATCATGATTTGTCATTCACTTATAATTACATATTCAATTTTAGTATTAAGTTTATCAAGAGTGATAAAAATACAAAATATTGATACCTTCAGTTTATGTAAATAAATAGTTATATTAGTATATATTTACATACCTTATATATTAATTTCCGTATAAGGGATGATAAAATAATTTTTGTTATTTAAAAGCATATAACATTATCCTAAATTATTTGTTGAGTATTTTATGCATGATTTAACATATTATACAGTTAAAATGATTTAGATTCAACATTTCAAGATTATTGATTTGAGGTTAAACTATTTTTTTTACGATTGGCTATCTTCCTTATTCTGTAAGTCATGTTTACCAGTAAAGTATATTGCATGGGCATTCGACTTGATATTGTTATTTGGTGAATCTGCCATATTTTCTATAGGGCTTTCAATTTTATCTTTATTACAAAAAAAACTATTGGGGTTAGATTATCGAGGATGTTTGTATATATTATTGAATCGAACCAAAGTGACTCATTCTTTTTTTGAAGAAAACAATTTTAAGTATATTATGTAAATGTGTATATATTAAATCAGGTATTTATTAAATAGATATTGGATTACTCCAAAATTTTTTCATGAACAACTTGATGCTGTTCTAGGACACATCAAATTAGAAAATGTATTTTAACTATTTTTTTATAGTATTTCTAAAAAGCGTAGAAAAAAAAAAAAAAATCGAATTCATTATGATTATGCGTTTTTTTTTTAGTTTAATGAAGCTTTTTTCTGTATTAAAGTGATGTAGTAAGACTCTACAATTGTAAAAATTTTAATTCAAAAGTATACCTAATATAGCTTCTATATACGCTTCGCGTGTTATTTGTAAACAGCGTAAAGGTAATGTCATTTTTCTCAAAGATAAATCGTCAATTAAATTATGTTGCGCGATAAAATTTGTTCTGTATACGTAATTTTTACTCCATAGATCTAATTCTTCACGGAGCTTGTTTACCAGTTTCTATATATATATATGTTAAGTACATAAAATAATGTTAATACCTCGATATCAGTCTGTTTATGAATATGAGGTAATTGAAATAACGTTTCTGGAGGTGGTCCTATAGCCTATAGAAGTTAGAACCGGTTCTTATACTTACTCTAATTCCTAAGACTTTCCAAGGGCCAACAAAAAATTGAATATCATCATCTGGATAACTAATTTGTAAAACACCATCTAAAACAACTGTAGTAACATCAGTAGGTTTTTTTTTTTCATATATAGTTTTTTGAGGAAAAATTACGTTAGATCTTTTGATTAATTTAGTTAAAGAACATGAAGAGAGATATGGGCCTTTAAATGCAGAGTACATAGTAACCAAATCTTGCACAGCCTCTACTTTGTCAAATGACATCCCAAAATGGCGGAATATAGGTATTGTATGATTTACGTCCGTAAGCTCTTTCTTATGATGGCACTGATGCTTTTTCTTCATTTGGCAGCTTTGGGTTCGATTTATTTTTGGAACCTGTTCAAATTGAGGTACTTCCTCTGAATTAGCAGAGCTGAAATGTAAACTGGTTTGCTCATCATTACATAAGCTTGGAAAATTGGAAGAAAAATTTGGTTTCTCGCTTCCTGTAATCGTAACGTTAGGGGAAGTTTCACACAGTTGCATGGAACCTTGCTCATATTCGTCAAGAATGTCATCCTATAAAATGCATTTTATTATAAACATACAATTTTTTCTGTATAATTTTAGAAATACATATAGTATATAAATTTTTTTTTTTTTTTTAGCAGTATCATAATTTATTTTTAATATATGTATATGTATTAACAATAAGTTATATAATGCATGTATTATATATTCCACATAAGTAACGATACAATATAATATAATTGTATATAGTATAGATAATATATTATTATTAATATAGATATATATTTAAATCAAATATGTATATATTGATAATCTAATCAATAATGCATAAATTAAATTATTATCAATATTTAGTTACATATTTATAATATTATAAATATAATTAATATAAAAATTATATTATTGAATTTATATATATATATATATATATATTTTTGAGTAAATGTTGATATGTAATTATTATATATAAATATATTTAATATATTCTTTATAATTAATCAACTTATATTCACATAAGAATATATCAATATTTATATATTTCTTATATATTAAAGGTATGTTCAATTTTTATTAAACTTATATGTTAATAAAATGTGTAAGATAATCTATAGCTGAACCTGTATTAGTTCTTCAATTATGTCTTCAAGAGTAATTATACCGACATGCTTGTAATAAACATCCCCGTTTTCTTTTACCTCTACTTGACGTACTACTGCTAAATGAGACCGCCCTTTTTTAAAGTCGCTTAAAACACTGAGTAATGACTCATTGATGTCTACAGCGTATACGGGTCGTTTAAGAAGAGGTAAAATAGATTGAATTGGGACTTTTATATCTGGAGAAAGAAGAGCTAGGTCTTTTGTATATAAAACCCCAATAACACACTGTTCCTGTGTATAATCAAAAATAGGGACACGAGAATAACCCGTATTCACTATTTGTGCTATGATCGCATAATTCAATATTGACTTTATATTCAACCCAAATACGTTTTCTATTGGAGTCATTACTGTTGATACTCTTTTTGCAGCAATATCCAGCCCTCCTAGAAGAATTTGCGCTTCATCAATTTGAAACATTTTAAATTCTTCTTGATAATGTAAGAATAAAGTTTTTAATTGAGCTCGTGTATATTGTTTACCAATGTCCTCACCTAGATAAACTTATGATTTCAATAGTTTTTTTTTTTTTTTTTTTTTCTATGATTTTTCGTTAACCTTCAGATTGCACAGTGCATATATTTAACTTAATGTATATATACCTATATAGGTTTATATATGCATATAAATGTATAAATATAATAGCTTTATGGTTAATAATTAGAAATTATATAGGGTCATATACTATATAAAAAAAACCATATATAAGGGATGAGCTTTATACACATATTGTTTGCCAATATTATATAAAATAACTTTTTAATACTCATTATTATATTTGTGATGTTCTTTTATATGCAATAAATTTACCTAAAACTTTGTCTAAGAATATTGAAATAGGTTTGGTAAAAACATAAAAAAGGAAGCTAACAAAATAAACTAGAGGCATGAAGTAATGTCCCAATACAAGTGTGTATCTTTTGAAGACAATTTGAGGTATCACTTCTCCTATAAAAGTAATAGTGGCTGTAGAAACTACGAATCCTATAACTCCGTTAGTCATGTCGGAAGTCAATATAGAGAATGCAGTATTTGCAGCAACATTGGATATGACTAATACCATCAATAAGAAGTTGCCATCTTTGCGAAGATAATAAATGCTTCGAGCTCTTTTGGCATCTTTTATAACTTGAGCGTCTCCAGATCGCTCGGAAGCAGTTTCAATCAATATTTTGAGTCCCAAAACATCAAGACTCATTAACCCCAAAGTAAGTCCGCTAAATACAGCGGATAAAAGTGCCAATATAATAGCAATACATATTTTCAAGGATTTGACTTGTTTTACATACAAAACAACAGATTCAGCAAAGGAAGTAATGGAGGAAGATGCGATATTAAACAAATTAGATTCTTGGGTTACATTATTATATATTTGTTTACTTATTTTTAGAGTATCATTTATGATAATTGGTTCTGGATTTGATATTAAATAATCACTAATATCTCTCATAGGGTCTTCATCGAGACCCAGCGCATTTTTCAGTTTATTTTTTAATATATATAATGTAATATTTTAATAAGCATATTTACAAATACAGATATTGACTGTATAATTAATAAATTTTTTAACTGTGCGATTGATAAAATTAGGAAAAACTGTTTTTATTTATTTAAAAAAAATTGTCAAAGACGTTCTTCATGAATCTATATCTAGAAACACATTAATCTTGAAGTACGTTACCTATTTTTCTGGGTGTGGATATTGCAATATTTGTAAATTGGTTATGCATAGAAACATTAATTATTTGATCTGCTACGTTTTTTAATTCTTCTCGATGAGAAATTGTTATAATCTGATTTTTTTCGGAGCATTCTTTAAAACTACAAACGTATTCGCAAATAAATATATCTATTTATATAAAAAAAAAAAAAAAAATAAACTTATTTTATATCCACCATATCTTGAATATATATATACTTTAAAAACATTTATAGATATATCCAGAATATATATTGTGATTAGTTGACTTATTATATGTATATTTATTAAGGGGTTATTTTATTCTATTAAGTATTATATATTACTACTATTTTACTTGTAATATGTGTATATTACTATAATATATACAAGGTGGTAGAAAAACCGGCATTTCATTATATATAATATGTATTGTATTAGGTATTAGAACAAATATTATTTTAGTACATAAAATTTTATACAATCTTGTTTTTGATAAACATTTGATTGATATATTTTTTTAAAAAGTACTTTTTTATTTACTATATTGATAATAAACATTACCCCACAGTGAAATATTTTTGACGATTAAATAATAGTCTTACAAATTAGCTACATTTTCTCGATATTGAGCATCCAAGTTTGCATCAATTTCATCCAGTATATAAAAAGGAACAGAATCAACTCGTTGTAAAGCAAATAGAAAAGCTATCGAAACACAAGTTTTTTGACCACCTAAAAAAAAAAAGTAAAAACAAAAAAAAAAGTACCTGAAAGTTGCTCCAAATCTGTATACTCTGCGGAAGGATTAAATTTCACAGATATTTTGATTCCCGAATACTCATTTTCAATCTTGAAAGAAAATTTGTAATTTTATTATATTACATTGTCTTCCAAAACGCTCTGAGCAATAGGATCTTTTTTTATAAGTTTCAATATGGATTTGCCATTTGGAACAATTTTTGAGAAAATCTAGAATATTATAAAAATTTTTTATCAAAATATTGCTCTTACAAGCTGAAACTCTTTATTCATATCATCAAAGAATTTAAGAAACATTTCTTTTTTTTGAGAATCAAATGTTTTTATCAAATTTTCAAGCTGTTTTTCATCTTGCGCCAACTTATCTCTTTCTTGAGTTAATTTACTTATCTCAGCTGTAAATAAGTTTTTTTTTTTTTTTTTGTTTTACCTTCAAATTCTGAAATCTCTGAAATAGCTTTGTTGTCATTATAATGAATTTCATTTATTTTCTATTAAAATTTTGACACTGTAGCTGAAGAATACCTTAGATATTTGTGCCAGTTCTTCATTGAGCTTTACAGAAGGCTGAGCAATATAATGATCCACCAAATCTTTGCTACCAGCTATTTTTTGCTGATTTTGCTGAAGTTCTTCAAAGTTATTTCTACAAAGTAATACATTTCATGAATTTGCACTTTAAGTTTATTATTTCAGAGTATTTTAATTGTTTTTTTGACTCCAAATGAGCTAGGTCTTCTTTATACTCTATATCTTTAATTTTCAGTGAGTTCTCGTTTTGTTGTAATTTCAAGGCTTCAGATTTTATAGAGGTTATTTGATCGTTTAAGAAGTCTATTTCATGTTGAACCTTTTTTTTTTTTTTTTTTTTTTGTGTATTACCTTCGAAACTTCATTTACTAATTTTTCTCTCTCCAACTCTAAACTGAGCATCGGTTCATCAAGAAACACTGTATTTTGTAGCATTTGTGTTTGAAGTAGAGTAGCTTGAGGTATTAGATTTTCGCTTAAATTTATTTCATGTTGCTGTATTTCGTTTTCCAATTCCTTCAGCTCCTTTATCAATGTAGGGTTTTCAGAAGGCCTATTGTATTGTAGATATATTAAATGGAAAAAAATTAATTGTTTTGAGAACAGTTTATTTTATCTGTATAAACTAGCTCATTTTTCATTATACTTAAAGTATATAATCTGATATAAACCTATTAGCATGATAAAGTTGCCACGCTTATAATATATAATATAAATATATATATATTATACATTACATATTATATATATGTATAATATTATATATAATATAATATATTTATATATATATGTATAATATTATATATATTATGTTTATATAGATATATAAATATATGTATTAAATTCTATAAAAGTAATATAAATTTGTATATATATATATATAAATATAATAATTATTATTATCCAGTATTATATATATATATATATATATACAATAAATATATGTCGATTCCAGTATATAGAGCAACACATAATAAGATGAGATATTACATAATACTTTACAAAATTACATGTGTCGTTCATAACTATAATAATTTCAAAAAATGTGTTTATATATATATATATATATATTACATGATTTCTTGGGATTGGTAATAATGATCAAGTCTGCAGGTATATGCACTAATTTGTAGGATTTACGATAATGGATCTCTAAGAAATTCTTCAAGCTCAATTTTCCGTTTTACAAGATAATTTAATTCTCTATTGAAATGTCAAAATAATATAATTTACATTTCTTGTGCACAAAGTAGGTTTTGGGCGTCTGCTTGAGCAAATTGAATTTCGTTTAACTCTAATTGTAATTTTTCAGCTTCAATTTCGGTTTGCGTTGTGGACGCCGTCATTTCCAATAATTCAGTCGATAATTTTTGATGAGTTTCTTGCAAATTATGCAATTTGGCTTCAAGATCTTTAATTTGAGAATAATATTGTATTCTTATTAGAGCAGGTCGATACCCTCCCGTTATAATTCCATTCTTGAGGCACTAAATACACAATATTGCTTTTTCTTTTAACCAATTGATGTATTTGATATACATACGCTCAAATTTGCTAATTTAATACATAATTGTTAATATTTGCATATTCATATATATATATATATAAATATATATTGTTAATAATTATTATTATTGTTGAGTATCTGTATTCGATTATATTATATACAAATATATATAACATAATTGTATAGAATATGGTAATCAGGTAAATAAATAATTAAATTGCTTGTATGAATAATTTTGGTAATTTATTATTATATGGGAACTTTGTTTAAATATTTTCAGCTATATAAAAGTTTGTTTGACTGACCGTATCTCCTTCTGGTGTTATACAATTAAATCCCTTTTTACTGTATTCGATAGCGGAATCTGAAGAAAACTTTTTTATGTATGTTATTACTGATATTATCAATTAGTAGATAACTTCCGAAAACTTGTTCAACGGCAGGTGCTACCACATCACTATAAGATATGACTGAAATCAAGGGTCTCATGGTATCTGATTCTGGAGGGTATTTATATTTTTTCTGTATTTTTCTGCAAACAAGTTTATCTTAATCTTAAATAGATAAAATTCAAATAAAAAGAAGATTATAAAAATAATTTTATATAAATATAAAACTATTTATATATATATATATATATATATATATATATATATATTAATTTTTTTTAAATAAGTTTATATATAAATATATATATATGTATTGGATATATATGCATATATCAGAAATAGGTGCAAAAATATACCTTGTTTCTTCCAAAGGCACTATTGTGGTACTGCCTCCATAATTTTCTTTAATGAATTGAACTAAATCTTGAGCAGCGTAACGATCTTTAACTAAATAATTGAATAATTGGTTGCCACTAGCTGTCTGAAAGTGTGATTATTAAATTATATTTTAAAGGTTACTTCAACGGGAACCAAGTATTTTGGATCTACGGTTATATTCTCCAACAGTGTACCAAAGGCAACTTGGTTATTATCAGAAATTGATCTCCATTTTTCAGCCGCTATATACCGCGTAAATAAAATTTTATATTTGTACCCAAATATGCATTCAGATTAGATTGTTTCATAGTCTGTTGTAACCTCTCTGCAATAATAAATAAAATATCTATATCCAATAGATGCCTCACACATACTTTATACTTATTATATTAATATAAGTTCTAAGAACTGTTATGATATATGTATGTAGCCGTATTTTCAATTATAAATATATATAAATGCTATTTATCATTATATAATAATTATTTATCTTCAAAATATAGTAAAATAACACATGATAATATATAAAAGTTATTATTTTATATATATGTATATACATATGCTCATATATATGTATCACATAGGGTTTTTTTTTTTTTTTGATTGTTTGGTAATAATTACTAGAAAATTTACCATTCGTTTTTTCCAAATTGGATCTACAAATTTGCATCTCAGTTGTAACAGACTCTAACTCGGCTAATAGTTTGGATTCTATGGCTCCCTTGGAGTTGAAAATACATTTTTTTCTTTTCTCAATTAAATCATGTTTGATTTTCTCATTTTTTTCCAAAGTTGCAGTAATTGAGCTTTGCAAAATGTGAATTTGCCTTTCTATATCATTAAGCTATTGTTTTATGAAACCAAATTAATAAATAACCTTTTTTTTTTCATTAAGAGTATTAGAAGCATCTTTTGTCTAATCAAAGGAAAAATTTACATGAGGAATTAATACCGAAGTTTTGGGAAGTATTTCATACATGATTTTGTCGTACTTCTTTTTGGAAGTACGCAGTTTATCTTGTTCTACTGCAATTTCTTTTTGAAGATGTTCATATTTTGTTAGATCACTGTAAAAAAAAAGTAATCTCTTTTTTTTTTCTTACTTCATATACGTTGAATTGCTTGATTTCTTTGACTCACTTGTCAATTGTGCATCAATGTTCTCCAAATCAAGAGTTAACTACTTATATTTTGAGGTTTTCTATTCACCTACTTTTTTTTTTTTTGTAATGAGTTTTTGTAAATCTTCTTCATATATATTTTTTTTTTTTTTAGCTAAAAAACTTTAAAATTAAAAGTAATTTGAAAATATATATATACATTTATATATGAATATATGTATATATATATATACATATATATATATATATTATATTATATATAACTTTTCAATATTTATATTTTATACTAAATAATATATTATAATCATTGATTATAGTGAACATACAAAAACAGAATACTAAGCTTAAAGTGTATAATTAAAATTATAATAATAATAATAATCAGGATTATGTATTAACAGAGCAACAGTAATTATCAATCCGATTTATCATTTAAAATCTACTTTAAGACAATACCAATATCATAAGTAGTTTTTTGAGAGTCGAGTGTTTGAACTATTCTCGCAGTTTCTTGATTAATTTCTTTAATATCCATGTCATATTGCTCCAACAACTTCTCATGTTTAATTAACTCTTCTTTTATTTTTGAGATTTTTCTTTCTAAAAATAACAAAATCAGTGTCAAAAATACGTTTAACAAATTATTTAAAGTTTTTTTAGGATGAACATATATATACACATACACAGTACTATTTATTCACTATATACACATGTAGCGCGACATATTCATTCTATTTATAACTATAATATATACATAATATATGTAGTGGATTATCATCATTTTTCTTAGTAAACACTAAATATTAGTATATATGTATACACATATATAAGTATATGTATTATTTTTATAGTATATTTTTTTCGGAAATATGTATATAAATTGTTTTAAATGTATATATATATATATATATATATATATATATATATATATGTATATATTATATTTTCAATAATTATTTGGATGGCTAAATGGGTGTTAGCAAAGAATAAACATGAATGCTTAATATTTAAACTAAATTAAGTTGAGTGCAATATTTTTTAACTGGTAATGTACGACTATAAAGTGTACAATTAATTATTAGATAAATGAAGTAATTCTTGAAACGGGAAAAGCTCATAGATACAGTTTGGTATATAATGATGTTTGATGATTACAATACTATAGACACTTTCATTTACTATTTAATCAAGATAGATGAATGGATATGCGTACATTTGATAGATTTGGCTTATATATCATATTTTTATATGATTTTTATATGCAGCTACAGTGTATAATCATCATATGGTGTATATACTATTTTTTTACTATGCATATATAAAGTATAAGTATTATTGATAAACTATAAAGAATGAATACCGTTTAATATATGCTCAATAACTTTTTTTTTTTTTTCACAAGCCAAATAATTTTCTTTATCTTTTTGTTGAATCTGAAATTGTTTATAATATATAAATTAATACATTAAGTTCAACCAATTTGTCGGAAATTGATTTTATTGCTGCACTTAACGCGTCAGATTTACGTTGTCCATCAAGAATACACGTTTCAACCTCTTTACGGCGTTCCTCATAAAGTCTATGTGTAAATTTTTTTAGGGACTGTATTACCGAACACCTGCAACCTCCTTGAATACTTTTAGACGTTCAAAATTGTCCATTTTGGCCACAATCGATACTTCATGTTGTTTAACGAAATAGTAAGGCTGGGACTTTGAAAACCCAATTGCTTCAACTATAGTATTCAGATACTTTTTGGTAATTTTTTTCCCGTTAAGATAAATTTCGTCTTTAGTCTCACCAAATTCACGTTTAATAATAATTTCTTTATCATCGAACTAAATTAATATTATTAAAACTGTTCTTCACAATTTTTTATTTTTTTATAAGTTTTAAATTATTTAAAATTATCTTTAAAATTTTTTTATTAAATAATTTTCAAACATTTTTTATTTATCGAGTTATGCAGCTATTATTGACTTAATTTTAACAAATTTATTTTAACGTTAAATATTGGCTTACTCCCACTAATTGAGAATCAGAATTATCAAAAATAACCGTGACAGATCCGAAAAATGTTTTTCCATCAACTCCTTGGTGCAACAGGTGTAAATTCTCTCCAAACATTTTTCCCATTGTAAATTGAAACGCAGCTAAAATGCCACTTTTCCCACTTCCATTTGCACCAGCTAAAATATGGAACAAATTTTTAGATCAAATAGTATGCTTTTAAATTACATAATTGAATTTTATTACATAGTAAATTAAAATAAATCTATATATACACACTGATATACTTAAAAGTATACCAGTGTATATGTATGGTTCATTTTTCAAATATATATACACAAATTGATATGTATTGATTTTATATACACAAGAATATATGCGCAAAATAATTGATACACATAATTTGGAAATAGTATAGTTATTGGCTTTACACATGCGGTACATATATGCATGTACATATATATATACATATGTGCATGTACATATATATACATACATATATTCAAATATCTATAATACTATAATATATATTTAAAGACACAGTAGTAATTATTTAATAATAAGACTAAAAATACTGTATTGTACATATTTAAATGGAAATGACTATATATACAACATCAATTTGGTATATTAAAATTTTGTACCTATAACGTTCAATTTAGGGTGAAAATTTATAGTTCTTAGATTTTTATAAGAAAGAAACCCTTTTATTGTTATTGATTTTACGTACATTCTTGACAATTTATTTATTATAAAATACTTTTCATGCGTCTTTTCCTCCTTCAGAATTTATTATTCGTAAAAAAAAAAATAAAATAATATTGCTACACCTTAGAGTGTTGTAAAATATATCTTAATAATTAAATAACTTGTTCTGAGCGTTTAGTTGGTTTCATGCACATGTTATGAAAAATTTATATATTTTACTGTTAGAGTTAAGATACAGGCCTTTTAGGAAGTTAGTGTATTATTTGTTAAAAAAAAAAAAATTATCTTCAATTACTTTTATTAAGTATATATTAATCACAAATATAATGCATATCAAAATTTTAGTTCAATATTAGTGACCAAAATTTATACAGCCCAATGAAGTTATCAAATGATTACGAGAATAAAAATTTTAGTTTAAACTCTGAAGGAACAAAATACTACCAACCAGTATACAACTACGCTAAAAAAAAAACCATTTTTCCTTCTATTATCCTTTTTAATAAGAGTTTCGCTGGAGGTATATGGGTTGCCGTATATGGTCATGCGTGTACTTCTATATGTAAGTATTTTATTGACTAATTAATACAAATGCAGTATACTTTCTTGAACAGCTGTGTATCTTGTATATACAGGTTTACTCTAATATTGTCATTTATACATATATATGTACATATTTAAATATTCATAAAGTGCAATTATGTTTGGTGCTTTGAGTTATTGGATTATTATTAAATATAAAAAGTATATTTCCATATATAAAAGAATTAACTTGATAGATTTAATTATAATATACACTTGATAAATTGTGATAGTTGTATTTATATTATTTAAACGTAAATAAATAAAAACTGTTATATTGATACTAACGATATATATATACATTTGATGTTGTTTGTAGCTGGATTATTTTTGATGCCTAATTCGCCTTGGTCTTTGGGTATCGCAAAACTTGTCTATGCATGTTTGTTTTCTGGAGCTTTCGTAGCCATTGTATACACCGAAACAGAATTATTCACAGGAAATCTTGCCGTAATGACTTTTTATGCTCTCCATAATATGAAACGAAGTAATTTTATGAAACATTTCATAGACGTTATGCGCGTCCTCCTCGTATCTTTCCTGGGAAATGCATCAGGGGCGATGGGGGGCGCATATTTATTCAGTTATTTATCAGGAGCTTTTACTGGAGAACCCGTAAATAGTTTCGTTAAATTAATGGGAGTTTCAAAAACAAATAAATCGTTTATTGAAATATTTTCGTTAGCTATTGGGTGCAATATGCTGGTTTGTCTAGCAACCCTATGTTGTACAGTTATTCCAGAAGCTTCAGGAAAAATTTTAGCCATCTTTTTCTCTATAACAATATTCGCTGCGGGTGGCTACGAACATATCATAGCTAACCTATATACACTTTCGACGGCAGCAATGCTCATACCTGAAGTGACTTTTACCGCTTGCTTATTATATAATTGGTTTCCTACACTTTTTGGAAATCTCGTCGCCGGAGTCGTTTTTTCCGGCATTTCATGGTATTATTGTTCATTCACTCCTGAACTAACGGATACACCATCACAAACTATGGATAATTCTAAGTTCCTCACTTTGATTAATTGAAGAATTGGTTTAATTTTTTTTTAATACTTTTTATAATATTAACGACCGAAAAATTATACAAATAAAATGTTTTTTTCAATTTTCCTTAACATAAATTCCGCGATTATTGTAATAAAGATAGGTGGCCAGAGATAATGTAATTAATGATGCAGCCTGAAAACCCAAATATTTATCTCCATTTATATAAACAAGTAAATATTTAATTATTATTTATGTAGTATATATAATAAATTATTTATGTATTAATTTTTAATTGCTAGTATATAAATATATATATATATGTATATATAAAGTAAATATATTTTATAGTTATTACGGATAAAGCTGAGAAGTATAGGTTCAAATCATGGAAAATCATTTCTGTACTCAAGAGGGCGACCAAACCAGAGACAAGACTCGAGCAGCTTAAAAGTTTTCCTTGATTTACGGAAGAAAACATTTCTTCTACGTAAGTAAACTTGATACTGTAAACGACGGAAGTTCCTATAAGGTACAAAGTAGCTGCAAAATACTGCATTATGTTGATTCTGAATTGAATAAATATAAATATAAAAAAATTCAAGAAGCTTATGCATATAGCAATTGGAAGGGATTTAGTATAATTTAAAACGAAACTGAATATCAATCCCAATATAGTTGTAGCAGGTGTTATATATCCTAAAAAATTTCAAATATATATATATATATATATATATAATCAGTACAACTATTGTTAATCTACTTAGTATGTATATATATATATATATATACAATTATATATATGCATGTATATTTATGTTTGTAGGTTTATATATATATATATATATTAGTCTAGATATATATATGCCCATATATACATGTCTGCCCATATATATGTATAAATGGATATACAGCAAATACGTATTAAAATAATATATATATATATATATATATATATTATACAGTGACATTTTTTAAATAAATTATTAAGTAAATATAATTATTTAAATAAAGTACCTAAATAGTCTATAATTTCTCTAGGCGCAACTGCTGTCATGTATAAGCCATATACACTGAATTGATATATAAAAATTGCTATTAGTAAGAGATAAAGCAAATATTGTTTGGTAAGTAAATCTTGAACAAATGTATTTGGTTTCCTGCCATGTTCAGGAATTTTATTTTCGGCATCCAAAGACTGTAAAGGAGTTATTTCTTCTTCCTTGAGATCAGTATCAGATATTTTTTCGTTACGAAATTCAATAGAAAGATTATCAGAATCATTGATGTGTTTTTCTTTAACATATAGGGGATTTAAGTTATATCGAATTAAGGGTAGACAGAGTAAATATACCACACTTAAAGGTAGCAGGTAAAATATGTAATAATACCACATAATACTGGCAAATTTTAGACTTGTAATTCGCATATAAATAAGCCTCATTATTATGGGAACAATGGTACCTCCATTCTGTATAGCGATAATGGATGCTATCACAAAGTTTTCCCAATTAGGAAAATAATCTGCGAAGCATAACACAGAAAACACAATGAAGTTGCAGCTTCCTCCTAATAAAATAGCTGCCATATATAATAACTTCAAGTTATTTACGGAAATACGAATCAATATAAATGCAGCACTATATAAAAATGTCCCAATTAATCCAGTAATCAATGGTCCAAGTATATCAAAAAAATACCCAGCAAAAACCCCAAAAATAAATTCCGCTGTATTATAATAACCATAGATTCTTTTTAACTTGTCATTTTGCTGTATACACGGTGTATATGTGTCTCCAATTATGTAGCGTTTTGTAATAGGGTTCATTTCAGGCCTTTGGTCTAATGGGCACTCTTCTATAAATAATCCATCATCAAGCATCATATTATACATCATTTGCCAATTGAATAACAAGGATGTCGAGCTTATTACCATTATTAAAACTATAAAAACCCTTAGTATAGGATTTCGAAATCGTCTTATGTTTTTATTATATGCATAATCTGCTTTCAAACTGTTGGTGGGCTTTTTATTTTCTAATAGTGATAATTGGAAAATTGGATGAAATATCCAATTCGTTTTGTGAATTTCTTTTAAAAAACCCATTATCCAAAAACTGAATTTAAAACTTTTTATAAAAAAAAAATAATTCTTTGGATGCCTTAAAAAAAAACTTTTTTTTTTAATAATCTGTCCTGCATATATTACATAAAAAAACAACTCAAGAAAAAAAAAACTTTTTTTTTTATAATCTGTCCTGCATATATTACATAAAAAAACAACTCAAAAAAAAAAAAAACTTTGTTTTAATTCAAAATTATACCGAAAAAACCCCTATTATTTGATCAGTGGAATGGTTTGCATTGTCTCCTAAAATAATTTTTACAAGCATATAAGACTTACGACTATGCCATATAATTCTTGAAGTAATTGGTGTGCTCGTGCGTCTTCTTCAATTTTAGCACTAATTTTTTGTACAGCTCGAGCAACTTTTAAGCTGTGGGTAGAATATAACCAGTCGTTTTCTTCTAAAATTATGAAAAGCATTTATACAAATTTTATATTTTTAAGACTTTTATAATTTACTTCACTTTTTTTTTTTATAAAAAAAAATTCGTATTTATATTAATATATAGCCACGTAGTACAGTTGTTAATATATTGTAAAATAAAAACTAATAAATAATATTTACGACAATTCATCATAAAATTTATTTACACATATATTCCGTTTATTTGCAAAATGCTTAATAAAGTTTATATTTACTATCATACATAATATTGATTTATATTACACATCTCTTAATTAATATCACATTTGCATGTGCATGTGAAAACACATGTAAATTTTAATATATACCTTTTTTTTTTTAATATGAACTAAATTTTATCAATGTACCTATAATTGCATATAAGAATTCAAGTAAAAGTGGTGTTGATAAACTACTGCGCCCGAATTCACGGTGAATAAAATTAAGCAAAGGAAGAATAGACTCTTCATTTTGATCACGAACAGCAAGAGAAATAACGCCCCTATCTATAAATGAATCAATAACAACAAGTCCCGTAGTGTCCCTAAATCAAAAAAACATGCAGATATTGCAGCATACTTCATTTGTACTGCTTTACTTAAAGCGAGTTTGTATCGAAATTCGTGTATAAACCTATCAATAGCGGCTAAATTATTCCGGGGCTCATATCCTTCAACTAGCAACTCCGCAGACTCTGGATTCATGGTACCGGTTCTTTTAAAAAAAGAGCGTTGCATTTTCTCTGCCTTCGTTTCTTTTTTTTTTATTTTTTGCTTTAGTTCAAGTGTTTTTTCCATATCAGGAGGTATATATTCTCGTAATATCCATTGTCCATTTCTAGAATTTTACTTTAAGCCAAATATATATATAAATTACTTATATTATGAAATATATAGTATATATTTAATTTGCAGTTATACAATACATATATGTCAACTAATCAATTAATTTAAACTATATTTAAACTATATATTTAAACTATATATATATATATATATATATATACATATATATATATATATATATATATATAGATTAATTTTTAATTATTTCGTGCACCATAAAATATGTGCTTAATGTATACAGTATAAGATGAAAAGCGCATAAAGCGTATTAATTGAATGAGAAAATATAATGCGCTAATGTTAATAAAGATATGTACAAAATTGCTGCTATATAAATTACAGGGTTATTCACTATATGTGTTTACTATTTGTGAATATATTAAATTTTTTTATTAATATAAATTACATTTGCCCAATGAATAATAGTGATTTTTGATTTGAATCAGTCCAGTAGTTGACACTAATAACAACATCATCGCAGGTTATGGAATGGACAACTTTAAATTGGGAGGAATCGTGTATTTTTACTACCCGATCGTATCCACAAGTAACAATATGTTCACCGTCATCCGTTACACATAAATCTGAAAAAAAAAAAGTAGTGATAACAAGGGGATATAAGGTACACAGAAACTTAAATAGTCAATCAAACTTACTGGTTACACTTTTTACATGAGTTTGAATACAATGAAGCATCATGCCATTGGAAGCAATGTCCCAAATCTTAATGTTTGTGGCTCCTCCGGAGACCAAAAGCATACTGGAAGGATAAAAATCAATACAAGTCACAGGATCAGCGTGGTCTAACGTAAATAAACACTGAAACGCTGTTTTTTCGGGTTTTGTGGTATCAAACTCCCAAACTTTAACAGAACAGTCCAAACTGCTCGAAGCAAATATTATGCGACTTTTTGCTTTATCATAAAACTTCTCAGCTTTAATACAAGTAATTTTGTCTTCATGAGCTGATGGAATCTCAAATCTGCACTGTCCATCACTGATATCCCAAATCCGAAGAAACTAATCAGCAAAAATTATTAAACTTACTAATAAAATAAAAAAAAAAAAAAAAAAGATAAAAAAAGAAAAAGTATCTAACTTACAATACATAAATATACTAAAATTAATTAACTATTCACAATAACGCATAATGTATAATATTGTAATATAATAAACAAACATATTAACTTAATAATATATAATATGTGCGATTAATTACTTTGTCCTCTCCACCAGTTGCTACAAATGTTAACTGATTATTGGAAAATGCGCAAGCGCTAACTGGTCTAATTATACAAATAGGCTAATACATTATTATATACCCTTGGTGACATTTAATTCTTCGAAGTTGGGCTTTGGTCTCTGCGTGAAATATATGCAAATATCCACCATCTTCTCCACCACAAATTAAACTCCCATCTAAAAGATTACTCCTTAAAAACTATAAACATGTACCGTTTCTTATAGAAACACAGCGTGCAAAGTTTTTGAAACGAGTGTAGCTTTTAGGTTCTGTAACTGAATAACTTCTAAACCCTTCCTCCGAAACAGTTTGCAGATCGATTCTGGTAGAGCCAGCTAAAGCAACGGTAAATTTATTTTGGAAGTTTGGATAACGGTGTATTGCAGCTACATTCAGCTTGTCTAATGTTTTCTGTTTTACGACTGCCTACACATGTATGCTGAATCATGAAATTACTTTATAATAAAATTTTTCTTTTTGAGGTAAAGTACCCGAAGGAGCTGCATCTGTTGGAAATCGTTTAGTAAATTTATCTTTATTTAGTGGAATATACTGATTTTCACTATTGTTTTTATTTTTCATTTTTTTATTTTTTTATAGGTGCATTACACGCACATTAAAATTTTGTGCACTTTCTATATTTATCTTCCTTTTTTTCAGTTTTTAATAAATTTTTTGAGTATCTATTGCAAGATATCTAATTTGATAGTATTAATATATATTTTATATATGCATATGCACATTTACTAAAATTTTTAATTTGTTCTTTACAAAATTCAAAAATGTCTGTAAAAATGTGAAATCAGCCATAATAATGTTAAATTTTTGTAGTCAACAGTACACTGGAATGTTGATAAATAATTTTTTGATTCACATCTTCAAGATATTTGAGAAATTAATATAATCTACAGTTACAACTTTGAACGCTAAAATAAATATTATTGATCAATGTTTGTTTGTAATGTAAAGCAATATATTTCATCAATGGCTTGATTATTTATGAAGATTATAGATTAAGTACGTGTCTATTTATATCAGGTACAAGAGCTGTTAAAACTTTTAAAAACCAAAATTCTCTGAACAAATGAAAATGCAAATTGAGTTGCCGCCTGCTAAGCGGCAATGTGGTACTCAACCTGAGAGAATTCCAAACGCTGAAGCTATTGAAAGTTCAATCAATGATATTAGTGAAAATGTTGAATTGTCAGAATTTGATAAAATTAAACGAAGAAATCTGTTAACAGCTTGTGCTTATAACCCTGAAACTATTGAAGACCTTGAAGATAGAACATGTTCATTTATGCAATATCACTGTGATGCTTGCAATAAAGATATCACAAAATTATTTAGAATTAGGTAAATTAAAATAATCCAAAAAAATCATACATTTTATTATTTATTTATAATTAAAATTCGAGCTGTAAAAATAATACAGTTTTAAAGAATAATTAATTTAAACTAACTTACATGTAATTTACATATCAAATGTATCATTAGTTGTGGAGAATGTCCAGATTTTGATCTTTGTGTTAATTGTTTTACAAGCGGAGTAGAAATTGGAAATCATAAAAATGATCACAGTTATATACCAGTTGGTCGTAATAACTTCTCCATTTTCACACCTGGTAATTATTTTGCTTATTTCGTTTCGTTCGACTAGTTTAAGTCAAATATGCATAAATTAAATGTGTTATAATTTGATAATATAATAGTGTATATTAGCAGTATCATTAAACAGCAAAATTATTCGTTATATAATAAAATTTTTTGTTCAAATACATTTTCTAGCTCAAAATAATTTTATATGCGTTTCAAACCATTACTGTATGTGCTATATATATATATATATATATATATATATATATATATATATATATATATATATTATTATGTTGATACGTAAATACTTATTTACAGTCTCGCATAATAGTAATAGTCATTTTATGAAGCAGTATGCTTATAAAAAAATTTTTATTTTATACTTTAGTATTGGTACGTCAACTTTGATGTATATTACTATGTGTAATAATATGACATATATAAATCAAATTACGATGATGTAAATACCTACTGTATTTACGTATATTTATTAATTTGTTATTCATTACGTGTATATATATATGTATATATTTAAGTATATTATATATTTATGTATATTATATATAAATATATATACTTATTTATATTTATTTATTTTATTTATTTATTTAATTTATGTATATTATATATAAATATATATGTATTTATTTGTATTTATTTATTTTATTCATGTATATATATATATATATATATATATATTTGAACTATTTAATTAGATTGGAATGCTGATGAAGAAGTTATGTTACTTGAAGGAGTCAGTAAATTTGGATTCGGAAATTGGCCGGTAAATTGACAAGTTATTTTAATAATTTAATAATTAGGAAATTGCATCGTTAATTGCTCCATATAGCGATAGATTGAAGCGTAGAAAAGAGTGTGAAGAGCATTATTATTCCGTACATATTAAGCCTTATTGCGAAGAGCCAAAAACTCAGCATGTTAAAACTGAAAACGAAGAAATTTCTGCTAAGGAATTGCAGAAAATAATGCTTGGCAGTTATTACCATCCAGCACCTCCAAAGTCTTCCGGAAACGCCGCATGTAACGTTGTTGGGTATATGCCTTTGCGTGGAGATTTCGACGTTGAATATGACAACGATGCCGAAGTTATAATATCTGATTTAGAGTTCCGAGGCGATGAAACTCCTCAAGAGAGAGAATTGAAGTTTAAAGTTCTGGTAATTAGTAATAAATAAATTAATTTTATATAATAAATAAACAACTGACAAAAGAGTCCAGGAACAATTTTAATATATTTTATAAATCACTGAAATTATTCCTCCTTAACTCATTTAATGTTTTATTTGCAATATATACAAATAATTATAATTATATAAGTCTTAGCAGCTATAACTAGCCTTTTATGTTCAACAAGTTTAATTTGCCAATTATTATCAATAATAATATACAGTAAATTTTTTTTTTTAATAAAAAAAAGTTATACAATAAATTAATGCAGTAAATGCAACTTTAAACTAATTATTGTTCTTTCTTCAGGATATTTATAATGCTCGTATTGATGAAAGGATATTGCGCAAAAGAATAGTTATTGAAAAAGGACTTGTCGACTGGAGAAGAGCACAGCGTCTTGGAAGACGTAGAATGAAGGAAGAAAATGACTTCTACAATATGTTCTGGTTGCTTATAAGATACAATATGGAGCCTGATTATAATAATTTAGCTGAATTATTTATATCTGAACGCAAACTTAGGCATCGCATACGTATGATAAACGAATGGAAATCTTTGGGTCTTAAAACATTCAAAGAAGTCGAGGTATATAGAATATATTTATTCTTCATAAAAAAAAAAAAAAAAATATATTCCAAATAATATAAAATTTGCTTGAATATTACACATATAAATAATGTATCTGTGCGTAAAAAGTTTATTTAAGTACTTGAAAAATATTTATATATATATATATATATATATATATATATATATATATATATATATATATATATATATATCTTGAAATTTCATAATTTTTTTTTTTAGAATTATGAAAAAATGAAGGCCCTTAGTATGGGCGGAACAGTTTCTGCATCCGACATCTCTAAAACAGTCAAACGCGTTCAACCAAAAAAAATAGAACCTCAAAGCGAGTTGCTTGAATCGGATCAAAAAACTTGCCAATTAGAAGGCCCTGCATCAACATATCCTGGGGCTTCATTGCTTACAACGCAAGAACTTCAATTCTGTGACACATTGCAAATTCCTCCCGTTTACTTTTTATTAATCAAACACACCTTAATCAAATCTTTTATTAAATCTTCAAACCCCCAGTTTATTCATGATACATCTGCTTTAAGATTAGGTAATATATATATAAAGCATAATATATAATGTGAATGCTCTAATTTTAAATTCTTTTTTAAAAAAAAAAAAATGTTTAATATTTCTTATATTATATTGTATATTTACATTATTTATTTAATTATCTATTAATTGATATATTGCATTCTATAATATAAATAGTATATATATATGAAATTATATAATATTGTTAATTTAACAGATGCATCTCGTCAAGGAAACTTATGTGATTTTTTGCTACATGCAAAGCTTAATTTACCTCTAATTCCTCAAATGAACGAGGAGAAATGAATTTTATCTATGTATTGTTACTAATTTATAAAAAACTAACTTTTTTTTTTTTTACTACGGTACGATGCTGAATAAGCACGTATATGCTACAATTTTGTGTGAGATAGTCTATAGTACTTATAATGGCATAAAATTGGAAGAACTATACTATAAACTTTCTTCCATACATAATATACACACAGATGCTTATTTAAAGGTAAATTTCCATGTATACATATACTCTGTATACAGTATACAGTTTCAGCTATAAAACGTAAATTATAGAATTTCTCAGGATGTCATTTTTCTTCGTCTAAGGGAAAGCAAAAATATAATTTTCTGTTTAGTTACTGTAAGAAAAAAAAAAGTCTATCTATAATAGCCTTCCAATGTGACTACATTGAATCATGCTGAAAAGCTTCAAGTTTCTAGTACTGAACCGTTATTAAGACTATTCGCCTCTAAACAACTTGTTGAAAATGTCCTAAATGTTCAATTTAAGCCTGACATTTCTGATTCTCCCTACCGTTATAATCTTTTACTTTTAATCGCCTCAAAACAACACAAAGGTTTTTTATATTATTATCATTATATAATACTATTATATATATATATATATATTATATTAAATAAAATCTATATTTATATATGAGAATATGTTATAACTTGACAATTTTTTATTAATATACGTACGAATGTATTTAAAAATATAATTTGTATATTTAGGCTTATGGCAGTTTGAATTTTGCAATGCTCTTAAAATCGCTCCTAAGGCCGCCTTTGATCTACTCAAGCCTTTTGTCAGATACAAGATGATTGTCAAGTAAGATAATTTTTTTTTTTAAATACCGACAGACATACAATTTTAATACCCCCCAAACTTCGAACAACTAAAAATGTAACTTCAGCTAGCATTGTTTGGCTTGAACAGTTTTTTGACATTAACAAGCTGCCTGAAGAAATTTTAAATGTAATATTATTGTTGGAGTGTAATATAAAGGTTAAATATTATCACTATACACAATATGATATAAACACGCAAAATTACCTGCATTTATGTTTGTATGGTAATATAATAACAAACTTAATAAATTATTAATTTTAATGAATGAAATAATATATGTAATAATTAATTCGTGTATACATATAAATCAATCAATGATCAATATACTGGTTAGTATAGTTTGTATAATTATGCTAGCATATATTTAAAAAAATACTAATATATATATACAGTATATATATATATATTGTCATAACACTATAATGTGTCTATATTTACGTTCAAAGACTATATTTAAATTAATATTTACGCTTCGAAACTTCAAAGGAATTTCTTCATATAGCTCTATAGGCAATTGTATCCCAAGAATACGAGCCTTTGAAACAACAAATAGTCAAGATTATACAAAATTCTCCTAATCAAATAATTCTAGAGAAACAGTTTCGTTATCAGTGTTTATCTCTTTTATCTTCCGACGATAAAAAAGATGTTTATAAAAATCTCAGACAGTCTAATCGTCAATATAACCGTTTTCGGTAATAGCAATTAATTACTGACTCTACTATATAACCTATGCAGTATCGCAAATTTAAACTCATGTATAATCAGTTGCAGTAAATATATACACTCAAACATATCTATATATATATAAATAGACCTATATATACATATATATCTACATAGATATATATAAATACATATGTATGAACATATATACATATATATTTACAAAAGTATATAAATATGTACATGCAAACATATAAATACATGAATATACATACATAGTGATATATGCATAAATATGTATACATGTAAATGTATGTATATATATACGGATACATATAAACATAAGTATATATACATAAGTATATATATATATACTTAAACATATATTAATACATGTAACCTAAACATGTGTACATAGATATGTATAAGTACATAAATATGTATACATGAATATATATATCTATATATATAAACACATTTATATAAAATAAATAAAAGTATATATCTACATAGATATACATAAATAAATGAATATATATACATAGATATATAGACATACAAATATATACGTACATCTACAAGGCCCTCAAACATATATATATATATATGTATATTTATTTTTGTAATAAACTGTTCGATATTATAATTGAGACATGAATTAAGTAGATCTTAGACAATTTATTGAAATTAAAAATTATGATACGATATGAAAAGATTCAAAAACTATTACAAGCAGTCAATGTTTTATAAATAAAAAACAACAATATATATGTATATTGAAATTTATCGACAAATCTATAAAAATATTAACATTGTAGAAACTTCTATTTGATTCTGTATTTCAATTATATAATTATAATAATTCATGTGAATATAGTTACTGCATATATAATTTAAGAATTGAAGAAGTAATTTTTGAATGTTTTAGAAAGCGTTTGCTGGCAGAAAATGTGCTGATGCGTGTACTGGGGTGGTCTGAGTCTGGGAAATATGAGAATTGCATTACGCTGTATAATGCAAATTTGCAAAACTCTAAAGATGCTGAATTGGACACTGCTACAAGTTCCGACTACCCAATAGATACTGAAGATTTTACCACTCAAACAAACGATATGGAGGATATTTCAGATGAAATTGACACCGCCTCCAGTGCAAATTGTTTTTTATTTGAAATCCCCGTTCTATATCAAGTAATGTAACTTTAAATATGAAACGTTATTTTTTTATGTATACTCGATAATTTCTGTATATTTTTCTACTCTAGATATACGATATTTATGCAAAACAATAAATATATATATATATATATATATTAAGACTTATTTGATATATGCGTATTATTAATTTATTTGATATATACAAATCTTATAATGAACATGTATATACCAGTATAGCTTAAGGGTAAAAAAATCTGGGGAATTTATTTAATATGTTGCAGATCTATATTTATGTTTATTTAACTCTTACTAAAGGCTGCCTTACTATTGATTTGCTTAAAGCTTTGGGCATAAGTAATAAAGAATTTATGCGAAATACTCAAGTAAAAAAAAAAAAAAAAAAAAGTATTTAGACATTAGAAACTTGCAAGGTAATAGTTAAAAAAGCTCAAAGACTTGGAAAGTTATTCATGTATCGATATTACGCATCTGAATAGTAAGTTTCTGTGTCTTATTATGCTTTTAAGTGACTCTAAAATTGACATGGATATAGCAAAAAAGGAAGAGCCTTCAAGTACGGCAACGGGATTAAAAGCCAAACTGAAAAGTCAGCAATTTCAAGACAGAGTAAATTGCCTTAAAAATTACATAGAAGAAAATCAAGTATCTACAATTACAGACCTTAAGAAATTAATTGCTCTAAAAGAGAATCGAGTAGAGCCTGACAGGTTAGTTCACAAATTTTTTATGATTCACTGTAGGTGTACTATTTTGCGTATTGTTGGCGAAATTATCAAACAACATAATCATATAAAAAAAACAAAGTTTTGCAGAGGAGAAAATCTCAGCCAATCCATCCAAGTTTTTTACGACGAATCTGTTATAAATGAAGTTCAAGCTCACGAAAAAGTTCAAAAAATGGTACATTACATCATCACAATTATTTGTACTTTTATATTAACAAATATATTAATTATTTAAAATATCATAATATATATATATATATATATATATTTTGCAATTAAAAAATGTGTATATGTATATATATATTGTTTATATATCAAATACTGTATAAATATTGTATATATATTGTATATATATTGTATATATATTGTATATATATTGTATATATATTGTATATATAATGTAAGATATATATTGTATATATATTGTATATATATTGTATATATATTGTATATATATTGTATATATATTGTATATATATTGTATATATATTGTATATATATTGTATATATATTGTATATATATTGTATATAT
>JAQIFP010000003.1:354547-364714 GCA_030141585.1 Ophryocystis elektroscirrha
AAATATACATAAATAAATATACATAAATAAATATACATAAATAAATATACATAAATAAATATACATAAATAAATATACATAAATAAATATACATAAATAAATATACATAAATAAATATACATAAATAAATATACATAAATATATATATATATATATATATATACATAAATATATATATATACATAAATATATATATACATAAGTAAATAAATCTATATATATATATATATATATCATACATTTATTTATACAAATATACTATTCATGTTTTATAATTTAATTCAACAAATAATATATATAATATATGTAGTACTAAAGCATAGTAATTTTATATAATTGTGAAATCATTTTTTACTAATATTATAACTATGATCAGTGCATATATTTTATTTACCTGATTTATGCTGGTAAAGGAAGTCAAGAAACTTGAAAACGCAGAGCTGACGGTCAATTGTCATATACTCATCGTATATAGCTTTAACTGCCTGAATAACTTCTGGTTGATTCAACTTATCAAAACATTGTTTTCTTTGATTGTTTAATACTTCAGCTATTCTGTAAGTTTTCAATAAATCTGAAGACACGTTTTGTTTTTTCATGTATAAGTCATCCCCATTATGTACGGACAAACTGTAATTTTTTATAGAATGAATATATCCCATGGAATATCTTTGGAACGAATACATTTTTTTTACAACCATGTTTATTCCGTTGAAATAGGCAGCACTTAGCTTCATGTAACCAGTGTTATCATTACGTTGCTTGGGCTCAATTTCTGTGGACTCTATGTTTATTTTAATATCTGATTGATTTTCAACGATCAATAAGAATACAGACATGGGCTCCAAGTCTATTTCTAACGGTGGCCTGTTGTAACGTTTCAGTGGTAAATCGGAAGACATAGTTCTTTTTTATATTACCAAGAAGACGTGTCTTATAACGGTTATTTGTGATTATGTATTTGAAATTGTATTATTAATAAATGAATATTAAGTGCTATCGTTTTGACTGACCATAAAACTTAGCCATAAATGATTAAAAATATATTTTGCATGAAAAATTATACAATTTAATTGATTCTTATTATTTTTGACATTATTTGACTTTCCAGGCCTCCTATTTTTTACAAATATGAAAAACAATTTCTCTCTAAATGCACATTTATAGCATGTTTCGAAGAGAACTTTATCTTGTTGGATGTTTATTATACAGTTCTTTTCAACGGATAACTTACGTATGTCGGCATTCCCTGTGTAATTTTGCTTATCATTTATGACACTGGTACTTTTAAGAGAAATGGATTCTAAATTCATCATATTTGCACTTTAACTACATACTTTGCTTTATCTGTTTTAATAGATTTTGGAAACCGTCGTTAATTATGACGGATGTCTCATCAGCTTCATTATGCTGCAAAAACGATAACTCGTAGTTTGCAGTATAGTCATTTGTGTGTCTTCTTTGCTTCAACAAAGTCTTGCAGTCTCTATAGAGCTTTGTTGACCTATTAGATTTTAAGTGTCCTTCATAGTCGACTAAACTTGAACTTAGGGACCCTTACAACGGACGATTATTATGATTCGTGTTCACAATGGCAATTATACTTGATATTTTATATATATTCACAGTTTTATTATTAATTATCATTAGATGGTATTCTTCTTTTTATAAAGTAGATGATGTGTATATATATGTATATATATATATACACACATATATTTATATGTTTATATGTATATAAATATATATATGTATATACATATATGTATATGTTTATATACATGTATATATATATATACACATATATGTATATGTTTGCATGTATATATATATATATATATATGTATAGATATGTATATTGAATGAGTTTATATTAACAATAGATTACTATTGCCAAACGCATATAATTTAATGATATCTAAGTAATGCATAATATTTAAATTATAGCACTATGTATAACACTTACTGTGAGAAACAGGAATCACAGATTTCCGATTATATGTACCTCTTTTTAATTCAGATACATGGTTTTTTTCAATCTTATTTCGGTCCTTCTTGAAGTCTAAAACACTTTTGGCACTGGATATAGTCGCTTTAGCAAAGGATTCCGTTGTGATGATGTTTAACAGGCGTGATATGATATATCTACGATAATATTTCGAGATGTAACTTAAGAAAATTTTGTATAAATAAGTATTAATTAAAAATTGCTATAAATTATTTCAATTTCATATATATATGCTTCAAAAAATACTCAAGGCATATACACAGAAATTAAGACATGTTTTATTGTAGTAATTACTATAAAAATATAATTATTGCATGTGCTCAATTTTAGTACAGTTTCGTACAATTATATGTTACGTTTTAAAAAATCAGTAAAATTACTATTCTTTACTGATAAATTCAAATCAATTCAATGGAACGAAAACTAAATTATTACATAAGCTCAGAAACAAAGAAAATGCTTATTTTCTGTAAAGTGTTAAAAAAAAAGAGGGGAATTACCGTATATTTTAATATAAGGTAACTGTTGAAAAAAAAAACCCTTCAGTACACATACTTTGAAAATATATGTGTTTATTTCAAAGACATTTAAAATAACTTTTTACTTGAATAAAAAGTAATTAAAACAATATGTGCGCAATTGTGGAGGATTCAGAGGGTCAAAAAGAAATTAAATTGCCGCAAGTTCTGCAGTAACTGAATTTAGCAAATGTAGTAAAACTTCAAAATTTGGTTTTTTCAATATAGCGCTGATTAAACATTGCACTGCAGCTTGATAGTGTGTTATGGTCCAGTCAAAAATGTAATTCATACAAAACTTTTTTTCACAAGCCAAATATTCAGCTTCGAAATATAACGAAATCCAAAATACATTCATTTGCTGATTCTCATTAACGGCCATACGAGTGACAAGTAATTCTAGCCACTGACGAATCCCACCTACGTTTATATCCCAATCCAAAGTTTTACAGATTAACAAACGACTATGCCTTAGTTCACGGCTTATTAAAAATTTTTCTGAAAATTCAGCAGTGCATGAATATATATTTGAAAGGAAAAAAATCAAACAAATTTAATATATATATATATATTTATATATATATATATATATATATATATATATAATATTAAAATATAATATATTTAAATTAATATAAATTTAAAATATGTATATAATAGATATATATATATATATATATATGGATACTTTAAATATATTTAAATATTATATATATATATATATATATACTTACTATGCATAGGCATATGTCAATTTAACATTTGTAATAATTATCCTAATTATATTAAAGTATTTGAGAGAAACCATTTTAATAATAATATAAAAGAATTTAATTTATCACAATAATTGATTATTATTTATTAAGTAAACTAAATATATATAATATAATTATGCTACGATTGTGAGTTACCTGAATTTGATAAAGGAGTTTTGTTGGAATTTGGAGATACTACAGATTGTGCTATTCGATAAAAACGGCGAAAAATAGCACTATTTATCTCTGTATCGGAAAATTCACTTAAATCACAAGAGAGAAGCAAACATGAAGTTATCAATAGTATAAGGAAATACAAGGCATTTCGGTGATTGAGAATTTCCAAGTAATTCTATATTAATTAATAAAATTAGTAATAAATCAGTCTTACGAATTGTAAAAGAATGGATAGAAATAGTTTTTCTTTGGGAGGCAGTCCATTGTCGTAGGAAAAAGCGCACATACATTGTCGTAATAATGATACGGCATCAAGTAAAAGATAATTAGGGAATGTGGGAGATACAAGGTCAACTGAAAATAAATAAAATATTATAAACCCTATTATTCAATAAAATATATAATCAAAAAAAACCAGCTAAATGCAAAGCAGTATATGCAGCAAACAAGAATTCTTTCGGTATAACACTTTTTGACCAAGTAGATATTACATAATAGTACAATGCATATAATAATATGTATATATGTGTATATGTATATATATGTATATAACTGTATATATATGTATAATTATGTATATGTATATATATGTATTTTTTTATATGAATTTTATTAGAAAATTTTGTATTTAATATACGAATTAACAACGTATAATAACGACGATACTAATCTTTATTAGTACAGAGACCGTAATATTATTACGTTGATGAATAATTCATCAAGTATAAAGCAAATAAATAAATACTTGTGAGATATTGTTTAAAATTAAAGTTCAAGATACTTACATGGAAAAATACTTTCAATGAGAGGAGTGAATACTTTTTGGAGTTGCTTTTTGATTACGTTAACAGCAAGAGTGTTTTTGGATAGATTTCGTGCAATATCTCGTGACATCAAATGAGCTACCCATTTGTCATCTAAAATATTTATTTGTATTTATTTCTATGGGTATAGTGATGATTGCGCACATGTACAGTTGATGAAGAAAAATATCAAAATCTTTGTTTTAATATTTATTGAATTGTGAGCTTACCAACGAAATGTGAGGTGTACAAATTAAGACGCCGGAAATGATCATAGTAACATTGCTGCTGGTTTACAACAGAGGCTTGAGAAGATTGGGAAGGTATATAATAAACTCCGTATCTTTTATGTTGAAGTTCACTTAAAGAAGCAGCAATATCAGACGTATTATCATTGGGTCGATTCGACATATAAGGCATGAAGGCTTTTAAATCTATTGGATTATTTAAGGTCTTTACAAATTGAGATATAAAATATGCAGCTAATACGTTTTGAGATACATTTTTGTATATTAAACCATCATGAGATATGTAAACTGATAAGCCTCCTATATTCTGTAAAGCATAAGACTCTTTTAATGCCGTGTAAATCACGTCTTTCATTAATTCGGGATTTAACGCAATAAATGCGTTATTGCAAGACATAGGAACATTTTGCGGACGTAAACTTCGCGCAGTCGTAGACGACGCTGACAATTCTATACGTAAACGTTTTTCAGTTTCACATTCCAAGCACACTGTGCGTCTCTTCATCGTGAAAAATTAAAAGATTGGCGCCTGTTGACTGCTTATTAAGTGCATAGAACTGTCTTGCAAGCTAATACGACAATGGCATGCAATAAACGGTACCGTTCGGCCGGATAATCTAACAGTCACCATGTTCACGTCTTCAAACAGATTTTGTGACAAACTTAAAATAAACAGGAAAAAAAATTATTTATTTTTTATTATGTACCATTATAATTATAAATTATTAATTCTACGTACTTTTAATTTTTCTAACGCTCGTAATTAAATTAATTCAGCTATTAATTAATTTATTGGAAATAAATTGCAATCAAAATATAACAATAATTACCTCTACATAGGTACAGTAATTATATGTAATACTTTTTCATGTTCAAATAACTTTATTATTAAGTTTGATAGTTGATCGTTTACGTTTCCATTATACAAATTTCATTGAAAAAAAAATACATATATCATTTGAATATATAGTTTACATTTTCTTGGAATAGTGTAAAAAGAAATAAGCATTTAAAATCAATTATAGATTTTAGATTTTCAATATTACATCTGTTATTACAAATAATCTAGTCTAATTTATTCATTATCTAAAACGGTATATTTGATATAATCATAACGGTTACAAACATAAATATGTTTCGATATGAAAAATAATGCAATTCAATATTTCACATATTCAAGCTTATGTATGTTTATATTAAAACACATATATATATTGCATCTTAGCTTATATGATGTCTTACTAATATATTAGTAATAACAAGTAGTGTTGAAGATCATTTTTGTTATGTGCAATGTAGGAGTATATATACATTATTATTATACATCATTTATACCCATTAAATGCTATAATTGGTACTCTAGTATTAATTATTTTATTAATATTAACAATATTTAATATGATAATACTAATAATTTATTAATATTTTGATATTACTAATGTTTTTCAATAATATAAAATTTATCTGTTGTAATGTTAGTATAATGAAAATATGCTATAGTCTATAATTAATAATAATATTATTGTTTTGTAAAAAAACAATAATAAATGCAAGGAAAAAAAAAAAATAATAATTGTACAGTAGTCATAAATAATTTGTTACTAATAACGGTGATATTTATGCATTTATTAAAATTTGATCGTTGAGAAAATCGTTATTTATTTGATTAGATTCCTTGATAATAAATTCTTGATATTGCTGTATAGTATTGGCTTGAGTCTTGATGTCATTCTGTAGCTTGCAGCAGTTGTTCCTTAGGAAAAGTGATGTTGCGTTAACCTTTTGTGCGTGTGCATAATATTGTTTAATTTGGCATTGAAGTTCCTCTGCTTTCGAAAGGTATTTTTCTTTTTTATCAATAAGACCTTTTTTTTCTTGGTATTTCTTGGCTACTTCATTTTGTAGATTAGTGTATTTATTTTGTAGGTTTTTGAATTGGTTTTCCAAAGTTCCGCACCTTTCTTGGGAAGAGTTTAATTTAGCGTTCATATCCATATTCTGCTGATTTTGATTTGATATTTGACTCAGTAAATTATCTTGCGCGGAAAGTTGATCTTGATTCAACTTTTGTGCGGCTAGGATGTCAAGTTTAGCTTGTTTGAACTTGTACTTGAGTAATTGCAGTACACTATTATTTTCAGATAATTTAGCGTTTATTGTACTCAATTCTGTATTTAATGAAGTATTACTCTTAGAGAACTGATTGATGGTCTTAATAGCAGCATTCTTTTCGTCTTCAAGTCTTACATTTTCCTCTTTAACTTTAGAATAATGTTCATGTTGAGTATTATATGCTTCCTCAGTTTCTTTTAGTTGGTTATTGTAGCAGTGTAGTATGTGCTTAATATGCTCTATCTTACTATTGGTATCCGCTATTTTTTCATTAATGTCAGATTTCAGTCCATTTCGGTACTTTTGAAACGATAATCTTAACTCAGTTATTCTTTGATCTTCTTGACTTTTATAGTATTCGGTTACTTTGTGTTTATACGAATTATGGTATTCTGATTGTATGGCTACTTCATGTTTTAATACATTTATTTTTTCACGTAGCTCTTCATTCTTTGCGCGTAATTCCTTTACTTGCTTAATGGATACTTCACTATCAAACACACACACAGACGGTTTATCAAAAAAACTATTAAAATTATCATTGATAATATTATTATTGCTAGGTAATATATAATCACTTATGCTACAATTGTTATTATTAATCGATGTATTGCTATATACATAATCATGAGTAAATGTAGTAATGGGCTTATGTGCACTGCTTTGTACTGGTTGAACTTTAACTGATTTTTGTTTGTATACTAGGGGTGATATAGTAGATCTTTTACATACAGGAATTTTATAATCAACGAAATTAGATGCAAAATCGTCACACATCATTATATATTCCACATTATAAAACAAATCACAATAATAAACTTATAATAAATAAATCTAATAAGTAATAATATATTATAATTTTATATAATAAATAAACGTTTTTTTTTATTAAACATAAATAGGAATTAATAAAATATTAATATATATAAAATTTTACTGTATATGTAAATTTATTTTATTAATGAAATATGCCATAATTTATTGCCACATTGTTAACTAATACAGTCAGTTGTTTCGAGTTAAAGTCAATCAGTTATAATCAATTTTAAGTTAAAGAAATGAAATCTTCAATTTTAAGTTTAACGGTACTTACTCAATTAATATACAATGTATATACTGAACCAAATGTTACGAAACCCGAAGAATCTGATGAACTCACTCAAGAGCTCAATAGTTACGTTTTCTATGACCCTAAAGAAACAAGTAACTTTATTTTATAAGTAATCAAATATTTTAGGTACTACTACAGAAACCCCAGACAAATTAGATAGGACACTTCAGGGTTTATTGGTTAAGCCAGAAAGATCATATGTATATAAACTAGACAGACCAACCACACTAATAATAAACACTAGTTCTACTACGCCAAAGCCAAGTGATTCCTATCTGGAAATGGTTGGTGGCGAAGACACAACTACGCATATAACAAAACCAACTACAGATGAAAAAGAAGTTCAGGGAGTTTTAAACTCATCTGATCGTGAACTTAGTGGCAAAAACGCTTATCATCCTTCGGTTGAAAGAGTTGTCATTCACCCAAACCACGAACACAGTCAAACTACTATAATTGAATATATAGACGAAGTTGAAGAACCAGCAAGTACAACTCCAGTACCCAAAAAAACTAAGCATCCAGCTATAATTATTGGAGGAGCTGCTATCACTTATACTGAGAAAAATGAACCATCTGATAATCCAGCACGAATACATACAATACATCCCCCTTATGTAGAAATCCCTGAATATAAAAATTACCACCCTGCGCCGATTTTCATTGGCAAAACAGATTATCAGTACTCTAAAGGAAAACAGATGCATCATGGTAAACACGCACAACCACAACAACCACCTAAACCAATCTCAAAACCTGAACCTCAACCTGCACCGCAACCAAATAAAAAAGAACCTTCTATTATGTCCATTTTCGATTATTTAAAACCCATATTAGAGATGAATAGTTAGCTGTTAGTTATCGCATAGTACTTTTTATAGTGTTTATGCTACTCGCTATGCAACTTAAAATATTGTACCAAATTAAATTTTGATATTATTTACACAATGCGTTGTTTTTTATAAGGGACTTCAGGAATGACTATTTCTACATCTGAACTATCTTCCAATGAAAAAACACTCTCTAAATCCGATTGATCTTCTGTCTCCAGTACATCACTAGCTTCTTCAATCTTATGTGCTGCAGTTTCATTCAAAGAAACCAATACATAATCTGACACAGTGGGTACTTCTTTTATAATAATTTGACACTCGACTTTTGTCTAAGCAAATATTCACCATACAACTAAAACTTACAGATAAAGAATAATCCAAAACATACAACAATCCCGGTAAATCTTTCATCCAATGACTTAACGGTTGTTCAAGAGTTTTATCAAAATCTGTTAAATATGTAAATATTATATATTAATAGATAAATAAGTGTATATCCATATATATACAATAATGAATATAACTGTGGTCATTGTCTCTAGTATTTAATAAGAATAAAGTTATAATTCATAATTTTATAATGGAAATACTATTTTGCATTTTATATTTTTAGAAATAATTATAGTAATAAAGTTACCAGGTAAATCTTCAGCCATGTCAATGTTGTATATACATATTGAGTTATTATTTTTTTGCACTATTTCGATATGAGGCTCAAGACATCCCAGCTCGTTTCTAATCACTTGTTTTATTAATGAATCAAGGGGAAATTGCTAGAGATTATATTTATTCAACATTGCTTACATCTATATATTGTATAAGTAATTCATACTTTTGAATTTTGCATGTAAAACACGCCCTATTGGGAGGCTCTAAAGCTTCTGGAATCAGTATATAAGGCCCAGATGGAAATTCTTTTACCCATAACTATACATTGATATTTAAAATTTATTTTTACGTGTTTTATATTCAAAGAAGCTAAGTTAGAAATAAGATCAGCATCTTTTGCTTTTATGATATCCAAATTTTTGATTATATTAAGCGTTTGTTCGGCTTGAATCCCAGCAACAATTGCATTTGTCGATGCAACGGCTGGTATTATAGAATTTGCAATTTCTTCACATTTCCAATGAGACTGAAATGTTATTACGAATAAACTCAATTACTATTAAAGGAATATTGTAGTTAAACATGCGGATATTTGCAGCCGCACCCACAAAATTATTTATTATTTTGTTATTCTTGTTATAAGTAAGTTTAATTGAATTTTTCCTGCTGAAAACATAATTCAGAAAATTGATTACATTAACATATAAATGTAATCTATGTGCAATATAAATAATTCAAATTATATTCAAAATAAATAGTTTATATTTATATATATATATATATATATGAATACATAAAAATACTTATGTATATATATGTATATATATGTATATATATATATATATGTATATGTATATATATGTATGTATATGTATATATATGTATATATATGTATATATATGTATATATATGTATATATATGTATATATATGTATATATATGTATATATATGTATATATATGTATATATATGTATATATATGTATATATATGT
>JAQIFP010000021.1:1300-48271 GCA_030141585.1 Ophryocystis elektroscirrha
ATATATACACTAAAATGTTTGCCTATATATACACTAAAATGTTTGCCTATATATACACTAAAATGTTTGCCTATATATACACTAAAATGTTTGCCTATATATACACTAAAATGTTTGCCTATATATACACTAAAATGTTTGCCTATATATATACATTAGAATGTATTCCTATATATATACACTAGAATGTATTCCTATATATATGAGCTATAATATGTAAAAACTTATACTTGTGTAATAATCCACATATGTATATATATCGGTGTATGATATATCTAAGTAGCTAGTATAATTTTGGTGAAGATTGAACTATTAGGTTCATCTAAGACTATGGATAACGAAGTTGGCACAATTTTTACAAATCAGAATATAATTTCAAGTGTTTTGGATATGGCTGACAATTTTGGGCTTAAATTTTCTCCAGTAATGCAAAGTTGTTTCGTCACAGAGAAACCGAGTATTATTGAACTTGGATTTTTGGGTCAAGAATGGGTTTTCGACAAGATAAACCCCATGAAAAAAACGCTTCAGTATAGCAAGGAAAAGTTTAAGAAAATTATGATAAGCACGGTAATTTTTTATATTTGTGTGTGCACCCGTATAATAATTTATTAAAATAATTTTGTTATAATAATAATTAATCTTTTTATTGTAACTTTACATATATGCTTCATATACTCTTTTAGTATGTAAATACATTTTAATGTCTATAACATAGAGATATAATCATTATTTGTCAATATATGTATATATATTATATATATTTAAATATATGTATATATATTATATATATTTAAATATATGTATATATAATATTTAAATATTAAAATATAAATTAATTCAAATACTTATAATATATGGATAGCACAAAAATTTTATATAATACTTTGTAGTCAGACGCATATTTATCAAGTGCATTATTAAATGATATTTCTGAACTAATTTTGATATTATACACTTTCGTATGTGGAGGAAGCGTTATTCTGTCATCACGTATACAAGACAATACATCTGAATGTTACATGAGCGCATTAATCCGAGATTGTACTAAAACAAAACCTACGTTCGCAAATTTCAATTCAAATAGTATTTATCATATTCAAAGATTGGTAATATTTTATTACATATATTAAACATTTACCAGTAATTTTATTTTTATTTTATTGCTCGATACAAAGAAAATTTAATATATATAAATTTAACAGAATATGTTATATAAAAGTAATATTAATTTATAAAGTCTGATTATATACAACCATATAGTTACGTAGAAATATAATTAATTAATAAATTAATTAATCTAATTGTATTTCTATAATTTAACACTTCATTAAATTTTTCAACCTTCCTACTGCAGATTATAGCTACAATTACAAATATGAAGACGGGTTTTTTAAGCCGTTGCTTGTTGAATAAACTTCTGGACAAGCCTTTAGTAGAAAATAAAGAACAATCTCTAAAATCGTCATTTATATATGATAAGGTATGCATAGCTAAAGCAGATAAAATTATAGATTATTAAGTACAAATTGAAACCGCTCCTGAGTCGTGTTTTCAAGTTCATAATATGCGACTATTTCAGTGATATAGCAGCTTTAAAGACAATTCAGTCCGCATTAAAAATTCCTGTAGTAACTGTAATGAAACACCCCAACGTAGCTGGATTTCTTTTCGCTCGATTTAATTTTCCTCTTACCCAAACAAAATGCTTTAATTATATCAGTGGGGTTATTGGTAATAAATTTAATTCATAAAATATTGATAATTTATATACATATAGATATGCAATTTTATAGTACAAATACTGCTTATAAGACATATTCATATTAACTTAAACTACTTATATTATATTAACTATTATATATAATTACTATTAAAATTTATATACGTAATTTATTCAATATTTTATCAAAATTAATATATATTTACATATATACATAATCATATATAAACATTCACAACAATATATATATATACACATATACACGAAAATATATGTATATATATATATATATATATATATATATATATATATATGCAATAATATAAATATACATCTTCATAATAACATATATATATATATGTATATACATACTTATACACAATAATATAATTGTATCTACATAATAATATATAAATATATATATATACACAATAATATATACATATATATATATATATACGCATATATGTGCATAATAAAATATTAATATATATATTTTTGAAGATTAATTTATATGTACTACTATATGTACTTATAAATATATTTAACTGTGTAATGATGTATATTTGTTTTAATCAATATTTCAAGGATTTATATACTGATTTTAATATGTGTATATATATATATTACATATGTATTATGAAATATATGGTTTTTATTTAGAGATAAAGAAGGCTAAAGATACAACGTAGGTTACAAAGTACTAATAAATAAAGCAGGGTGCCTACTCAGCTGTGTATCAGAGGCCCTGGCGTCGCCCAAGCCTATTTCCAGGTTACCGAAAAGCCAGAGGGATTTATAGACCATTCATTTTGGTAAGGACTGCTAAAGGAAGAAAACTGTATAGGCTTCAATTGAATGTTCAATTTAAATTATATTCTAATGAATTCTTTATAATAGATGACCATTCAATACCGGTAATTATACAACAAGTGTATATATACTTTAGGAAAATATGTCTTTACTAATGCGCCATCCATTGATACAATCTGTTATTGTATAATAATTGACTATCCTCAATTTGTTTTAGAGTTATACAAATGAAGCCGTCTCTATATATATATCCAACTATATTTTATCAAATTTTTGCAAAAAACATAAAGAGAAATTTGCAAGTAAATTAATAGAGAAGGTAGTTTTTTATTTTTTTTAATATATTCTTACAGAATATGAGTTTTTTTTGCGGTGTTCAATGTCTCATCAAAGCTTACCATTCATAATGATACAGCTCTGGCGTAGATTTCTAGCTATTTTTTTATAAATTACTAGCTTTTTTTTTAAATATTACTAGCTTTTTTTTTTCTCACTGCCTTTTTTTTTTTTCTTTATAATAAACTTTTTTTTTTATATATATATATTGCTTAAACATGTAGTGTTAGTTAAACAAATTACATGTGCTTTCTGTCTCGAAATAATTTGTGAATAAATGATAGAAGCTGCTATTAAAAAGCAAAAAGTTTATACTCCAAAAGATGGAGTATATCGAAGTGGAGAAGATTTAGCACGATGCGGAATAATAACGGTATATGACGGTTTCATAGTCCCTACTTTTGAGAAACTTCCCATACATGTTTCAGTATTCCCCGAAAGTGTTCCAGAGCCAACTAAAAAATGTAAACGTTATTGCTGTTGATTTTTATATATAATGTCTTCGTTGAGTTCCATTATATATATTTTTTAATATATGTTGGTGCTTTTTTTTATTTTAATTGTTAAATAATGACTTTTTTTTTTTTTTCAAAAAAAAAAAGCCCATTGATTGGGTTATATAAAGAAATAGGCACATACAGTTGATTTGGTGGGGTCATGCCGACTGATAAAGTAAGCGACGGTTTAGACTTATTTGATGAGCTATGGAAAACTTTGTATTTTGATTTCAGTGATTTACAGGTAATCAGCCATATAAAATCGTATTTTAGTGTGCAGGAAATTTTTCCAGAAGAATTAGCATTATTGAATAAGCTCGAAAAATACAACTCTTCTATAAATGATGCCATTATTCGCCAAAAATACATGCTCACAGAGTTTCGTAGTTTTTTACAAAATGAAGTATATATTGATTAATAAAATACTTAATATAGAAAACAAAACAATACGAAAAAAAGCTTCGTGTTTCCATCACGCATATACCACTGAATCAAATAAAATATGATCCTCTCAATTACGCTTATCTTACTGAGGTAATCTCAATTTCTATTTATCCATCCTTTTATTTTCCTATGCCATTACACCTATATATAGACATATATATTCATACATAATATATACATATAAACAACTATATATATACATATACACATAAACTATATGTATACACAAGTATAAATATACACAATAACATATATACATACATATTCATAATAAAATGTATAAATATATAATATAAACACATATATATACATATATAAACATATACATACATATATATTTATGTACATATATATACATATACATACATATATTTTTATGTACATATATATACATATATACACATACATACTTATATACACATTTATATACATATATATACACATATATACATACATATAAATATATGTACATATATACACATATATACATATATATACATATAGAGACGTGTATATTTATAGTAATATATATCTAAATATACAGATACACATAAATATATATGTATATACATGTATAAATATACGCAATTATATATATATATGTATATATATATATATATATATATAATATGACTGTTATCAGAGGTTTATGTTGTAATTAATATTAGTGAAAAATGCAATTTAGCTGTTACAATTTATAATATAAGCAATAGGCGTTATGGAAGCGAAACATTGAGCTGCATTTGTACTAAAGTTTCTGCATAAAGAAGTATTATTTTTTAGAGTACAACAAAAATTATTCCACCCAGATGGACTTTACAAATTTACACAGATTTTGATTCCGAAGTGAAGCTAACAGAAGCATTTGAAGAGATTATAATACAAACGGCTACAGAAACTGTTGTATGGGAGCATTCTAAGCAGACTTTGCAACCGAATATGTACAATTATGCTCGAAATGCATTTTCTGAGTACATCTTTCAGCTAGCTAACTCAAAAGAAGACAAAATTGAAGCCACAGAAGGGTTGAGAGTAATCATTGAAAACATAATAAAAAATTATGCAACATACTCGAATATGTTGGAACTACATAGAACTGGAGATACTCCTGAAAAAATTACTATAACCTTTTTTCCCAAATACAAAATCCCACGCTATGCGGTAAAAATGCTTGCTTGGCTCCCCATATACTAATCGTCTTAAATATTCACAAATACATTTACCTGTAAATGGCGAATTTTCAGACTTACATGTATCTACTGCATTACATAATATAATTTAAATTTACGTATATACATATATATATATACGTAAATATATATTTTTACATATATATATACACATATGTTTACAAAGATATATATATATATATATATATATATATATATAGATGGATATGTACATATGTAGATATATACATATATGATGTTTACATATATAGATATATAGATACATACATATATAAATATATAGATATATGCATATTTAAGTATATAAATATATAAATTGATAGATATATACTTATATAGATATATACACATATAGATAAATGTATTTATAGATATATAAATAGATACATATATAGATATATGCATACATAAATTTATACATATATAGATATATACATATATAGATATATGCATATATAAATATATAAATATATACATATATAGATATATAGATATATAGATATATAGATATATAAATATATAGATATATAGATATATAGATATATAGATATATAGATATATAGATATATAGATATATAGATATATAGGTATATAGATATATAAGTATATACGTATATAAATATGTAGATATATAAAAATATGCATATATAAATATATACATATATAGATATATGCATATATAAATAAATACATATATTGTTATTTCATATATATAATAGGAAGATGCAATTTTTTAGTCTATATTTGCATAGTTAAGTACTGCAAGACATGTATAAAACCTTAGATGTCAGCTCAATTGAAAGAATTTGTTGGAATTCAGCACGCAAGCCTTTTGGATATTCTAGGCGCAATAATACGCGAATGTACAGTTCCGCAAAATAGTATGCCAGAAAAAATACAGTTGAGTCCTTATATATGCAATGTAATTTATATATGGAAATAATAAAGAAGCATGTATAGATTTTGGGGATTGAACAACCTGTGGAAGATTTAAAGCTTGATAGTATCGTAGATTTAATAATTCCTCATTTATTGCCGATAAGTCCTACAACTGTTGTGTACTCTGTAAAGTAACCGTATCAACAAAGTGTTCAAAATAATTGCAGTTTGACCTCTAATAACATTATCACTTTGGAATTCCCCACCTATGACACTGAAGTATCCGTTTATCCTCATCTCGATTCACTATCGATATCCTCTGAAACCTTTGATGAAGTACGTTTTATTACTCATCTACAAAACTTATATAGAAAAAATAATAACTAACTCTATCATATTTGTATATGTTATTATACTAATCTATTTTACTATTATTTTATTATATACATCACTATATAACATATATACGTCGAACGGAAAAACTTTAAAATAAGTTTTATTTTAAATAAATATTAATATGTATTTATATGTAATAATATGTATGTTTCAATTATGCAATTTTTTACGTAATTAATAAAAAAAATTACAAAAAATACAAATTTTGATATTTAAAATAAATAAAATATTGCTTCGAACAATATTAAAAGCATAGTAGTTTATACATCATCGTATATTCATGTAACGAATAATTAATATTTGTATATGTACATGTAGACATTTTTTTTAGGAAATAAAATTGAAGAAGGAATTGAATGAGCTTTTAGCACATAGAAGGTTTCTACAAAATTATCAAAAAAATCCAAAAGAAATAGTAAAAGCTATATTAGAATTAAGAGGACTTTCGGCTAATCAAAAATATGAATTAAATAAGTATAATTCGGAGTTTTATAAACTGGTATAAATTAAAGTTAATTTATAAATTTTCAGCCTTGGGTGTATAAAGCAGCAGAGGCTTACTTCCAGCTTAAGGACGTACCTTTGGAAAAGTTAGTAGAAAATACTAAAATAAAACTTGATTCTTTGAAGCAGGTAAACTATCAGAATATAACGTTATCTATATATAGCATGGTACAAGGAAACAACAATAGAAATATTTTCAAACACTTATATGTGTAATATATATTGAAAAGACTTATAAAAATAAATCCTACATGCTTTGATAGCCATGGGGCACGTGAAAGTAACACTGATTTACACTTGCAGCAATAATTAGGTGTCTTCATAAGAATGTGTTTATACAGATTGTCCCGAAGTGTCTTTTATATTAAAATAATGATCTAATGGTTTGATTCGTTTGGATATTTTTTGATTTTCTGTTTCCTCTATAGTAATCTTCCGTTTTTCGTATTTTTTGAATAAACAAACAAAATTAGGGGCTATATATATATATTTGCATATATATATAAATACTTACATTTAAGAAATTGGAGTTTTGGTTCAGTCAAGTTCGCTACTTTAAGCACTTTAAAAGAACAATTATTTATTATTATTTATTACAGAGATTATTTATAGTGATTATTTTGCTACTTTCAGGGTCATCTGAAGTAGGCAATAAAATATCGCATAATAACTCAGTAAAATTAACCTAAAACATCAAATTACATCTAAATATATCTGTATATATACATGAATATACATACATATATTTAAATATATATACATATATATATACATAAATATACACATATATATATACATATATAAACATACATATACATATATATACATATATATACATACATATACATATATATACATACATATACATATATATACATATATATACATATATATACGTAATTATGTACATATATATATATATTTATCAAAATATATACTCATATATATATATATATATATATATATTCAAATATATATATATATATTCAAATATATATATATATATTTATAAGTATCGAGATATATACATATATATTTACGTATATACTGAAGTATATATACACATATATCTTATTGAAGAAAAGCTTACAGCTATTCGAGCTACTTTAGAAGCTGCATTTTTCGAAACCTATATATTTGAAGTGAAATATGTTATAGATATATACAATATTAGTATCAGGATGTTGACACATCAAATCGCGGATATGTTTAGTAGGATATTTTAGAGGTTCCATAAAGGTTCATGCCTGATGAAAGTTTCATAAACGAATCAGTGACTGTATTAATTAATGTTTCTTCAAGTACATGGGAATCTTATGAAGAATCTATTGCGGAACATTCTAAAAACATTCAAAAAACCCGCTTTACTGTCCCAATTAACATTGAATCCGTTCTAGTCAGTCTTTATCAGTTTATCAATGTTATGGCTATTATGTCTAGTAGTATACGCATATCTATAATTGCATATCACTATACGGATTAGTAAGTTGTAATATATATACGTTAAAATATATTTATATATGTTTTTATTAATGTGTATAGTATGTACATATAAATAAATATTATTATTACACATAAATATTATTATTATTATTATTAATAAATATTATTATTCTTGTTGTTATGATAAATAAATTATATTATTATTATAAAATATAACTTAGTATATATTGGTATTAAATTTAGCAAGGAAGTATGGAATAAAGGTAAAGGTGGTTCAATGATATCTCTAAGTCAACTTATTGAAAAATTAAGTGAATTTTTAAAGACAGAGGATTTCGCAACATCTTCCCCTTTATTATTCCCTGCTTTGGGAATAGCGTTAGCACAAGCTTATGGAAATGACGAGACATTTGATCACAGTGATACAGCGATATCCGAGTCCAATACAGATTTCACTTCAAATGTTTCTTCCAATACAATTTCCGGTATAGAAAATGTACGAGTGAATTATTACTTCAAATATATTTTCTTTAGAGAGCAAGGATGATTATTGTTGACACTGGTATTGATAGCTACATAGATCAACAAAGTCGGGTTTTACAGGCAGGCTTTATTACTGCAAAACTGGTAATTACTGTGTACACTAATAATTGAATATACTGCAAAAATAAATTAATTCCGGTGTTCATGTAATCTTACAATAAAAATTGTCGTGTAAATGACTGGGTGTGGGTTTTTATTTTATATATTCAGAATGTAACAATAGATGTGTTCTGTTTGGGGATAAATGACTCAGTAAACGTTTATAATGTCTTATAAGATTCAGCCATTACTGTACAAGTTAAGTGAACTGACATCAGGATTATATTTGAATGTATTTTCTTGTATAATAAACCGTTCAAAAGAGGAAAATACAAAAGATGTACCTGAAGTCTTATACCAAGAAATGGAACCCAAAGAACGTGATTCCATAACGATTTATCTACTTTCACAAATACTACAAGTTTGTTTTTCTTATTAATTTATTGTCCTATTAGTTCCACTATAGTGTCCCTAAACATGTTAGAAAAATACTTTCTCCACCAGCTTCCGTAAACCACACTTTGCCTGCTATATGTGTATGTCACCAAAAGGCTATAGAACTCACACAAGTGTGCTCTTCCTGTTTAGCCAGTAAGCGATACAATTTATTGAAATACTCTTATAGTATACTGCTTACAATTTACAGGCAGTCAATGTATGGTATGCAGGTAATCAATATACATAAATTTTATTATTTTTGATTAGTACCGTATTCGAACAAATTAAGCCTGAAACTATAGCCGATTATCTTGTTATTTTGTCTCAAAAGACTGACCATAATATATTATGAAAAGAAAAATAAACAATTGTATAATAATTTGTTTTATGTACGTACTACCTGACTTGAATAATTAATTAACCTTAAATACATTTTTTTGCTTTATTTTTTTTTATGATATGTAAAGAAATTATACTTATAGTGCACTTATAAACGCCAATTAATTCTTATTCATTCTAATTCAAATATATATATATATATATATATATATATATATATATATATTTATTTACATTTAATATTTTTAAAAAAAATTTAACATACAAACAAAAATTATTATTTGTATATTTAAGGTGTTTATGCTATCAAGCCATGATTATTGTAATTCAGGTTTAATAGTGAGTGGTTTGTCATCTGCTACTTTAAACGACTTCATAATAACATTAGAAAATAAATTTCTACTAGGTTCAAGAATTTGTGCTGTTGCTTTTAATAAATTTGCTCTACTTTTCTCTATCATATTATATCTGGTTACTACATCAAAAATTTCATTTGATAATTCAGTATCAGCGGCAATTTGAAGTAAAGCTCGGATTGATTTTGTCTAAAATACATCTTAATTTTTATTTTATTTTTACTATTGCTAAAAAATGTATTTTTCTCTGAAACGATATTATTTGACAAACACTATATGCACCGTCACCTGTTATTATCTAAATAAACGTGTTATATATCACATAATTTTACTTTAGACGCTGCTAATAAATGATTATATTCTAGCAACAATTTTTGGAATTCTGTATTTGCTATTTTATGACGGTCAATAATCGTTTTACTACTCATTTTACGTGTTTGCCAGGAACAACATGCTTCATGCTATATTTTATTCTTGACAAGTTGGCCGAGCGGTCTAAGGCGCTGTGTTAAGGTCGCAGTCCGAAAGGGCGCGGGTTCGAATCCCGCACTTGTCATTTTATTGTAAATATTTTTACATGTATATAGGTATACATACATGTTGCTACATACAGGTCTTTAATCTATACATGTTAAAAAAAAACAACAAAAAAAAGTATTAGACCATGTATGATATAGATAAGCCGTTCAGTAAGTTGCAAATTAGAAAGCCTATGGAGGTTCAAATGGATTGCAACAACCCAAGTGATATATGTCTAACAAGTACTATATATAAACACCACAAAAGTCAAACTGCTAGTCCTAAACAAATATTAGACATGGCACTGACTGGAAGCTATACGAGGATTGACTTTTTAAAAAGTAATTTTGAAAATATTCCACAAAATATAATTCGTCTTCATACACCTAAAGCTACAAAACCAAAACTCACTTGTACACCTTTTCCTATTCTACCGTCTGAAATAACCATAAACACTGATGTCACTATTCCAGATGAAAAACCGCGGCGAATTAGTTTCCAAACAGATAATTTAAATGTATTTCGAATAATCAGAATGATATGTCTCTCTCCTATAACCGAAATAATCACTAAGTATCAGTAATTAATTATCATCCGAGTTGTTATCGGAGCAGCAGTTAATTATTATATCTGTATTATCTGCTGTTGACACTGTGGAAATAGCATTAGTTTTAGGATCATCTGAGGATAAATGAATTCTTTGAATCACCGTGGGTGTTTTCATCTCGGAGTTTTTATCTAAATGAGTACAAATATTTTCAGACCCAAGCAATGTTTGATAACCATTGCTTGCTTGCTCATCCACTGGTTCTGAGACTTGTGGTTCTGCCGATTTTGTTATTGTATTCGTTGACGAATTCAATATTTTTTCCATCAAGTTAATCAGCAATTCTGTATTTTTCTTTTCTGGATTTTTAGTCGTTTGCTGGTGTACATCCAGGTTATTATTGATAAGTTGATGAGCTATAGTTATACAATATTGAATTTCTTTCTCTGCTTGAGATAAATGGTGTAATAATTTATAATTTAATATATCCGTTGATAGTTTTTTGGATTCATTCTCTCTAGCCATTTGGTGATTTTCAGTCATGTGGTGATTTTCTAAAAACTCCTTTGAAACATGTGTAGGTAGAATGGAAGAAACAGAATTTCTGGGATTATTTATAGAAGCATTATTAATTGAATCTATTGAGGATCTTTGATTTAACAGGGTTACTCGATCATATTGTCGATTGGCAGCTGGAGGTTCATAAACTTCCATACCTAGTAACGTTGGATATAAATGTTCTGATATTATATCTTCTTCATTTTCACAATTATTATGGTAAACACTGTTTTGATGTTCATCTTCGTTATTTCCGTTAAATATATTTGTATTTTCATTTTCTGCTTCACCTTCATATTGACCATTTGTTTCTTGAGACAAGAATTTCCATAATGTTTCTTGTGCGTCATTTGAGCAATTATTATTGTTAGAATTCATCAAATTAGATAATTTTTTCATTGCTGAAGAATCGATTACATCAGAGTCAACGACATCTCTGATTATTTTAGATCCAGTTTTATACATAGGTATGGTGAATTCTGACTGTTCGCTTGCTTCGCTTTGTTTGTATTGCTCACGATTTGAAGATGCAGGCGATTTGCAGTATTTTGCATTAGAAACTAAATTATAAAAAGGCTCTTTTTCATTCGATTCTTCATTAGAGATTACATCTAAATGTGTATTTTACGTTTAGTATATAAAGGATAAATTGGTAATGTTGTTGATAGCTAAATTTTCTTACATTCTTTGTGAATACTGGGTCCTTTACTGATTGACTTAAAAAGCTGTTCAGGTTTAACCGTATTCTCATCAATTCCAAACATGATAGACGCTGGTATCCAGCCAACAGCACCTACTGAACTTCCCCAAATACACCTGCACAAATAATTATATGTTGTATATATCGCAAGTTTTATATTGCTTTCAGCATTTACATATATAATATTACTTGGCGAAAAAAACTTTAATGTTTGAAGTGTCATATATGGGAGGGAAGTTTGCTAATTGAGAATCTCCATTATTCTTCCAAGTGTTATCCACTATGATTTCAAAAACATCTCCGGGCATTGCAGACAATAAACGACCATTTGATTCCCTCATAGATATATTATTTTGTTTATATGGCGCTGCTACAAATAATGTCTCACCTTCTAAATTTGTTTTTTTACTTAAACTAGATGACAGGGAATCTGCAGAACACATTTCAAATGACTTACTTGGTTTAAGTTCAATTTGAGGTTCCGAGGAATTATAGGTCTTCAAAAGATTAAGAGGTTGAGCCACTGCAAACGCAAACAGTATGTAAAAATAAGCATGGTAACTTTTATGAGTCATTAGTTTGAAGTTTATTATCTCATTAAATCATTTGAATGAAACAATCTGTAGTTGAATAATTAATTACTTGGGAAAGTTAATTGACGATTTATACTGGGAGCAATTTGATACATATCTAGGGGAATGTGGCGTTTTTCCGATAAATTATGACTTATCAAAATAAAGAGAGGTTTATGTCTTACACGAAAGGACAATAATATTCATTGCAATTTAATTTATCAGAATGGAAAGATTCACACAATTTTTGCTAAAAATTCAGTATTAAACGACATTTCAAAATTATACAAATCTGATTTTCTATGGTAATTACTTTATACACTAAAGGATGGAAAAGAATTTCTTCTAAAGAATCTAAAGTTTAAATGTGAACGACGGAGGGATGATTATTACGGGAAAAAGGACAACCGACTCCACGTTTACATTTTCTGGGATCTGATTGATATGAGCTAAAACATTTTTCATCAGGTTTTATTAAAATGGTATCTGGACACAAAATGGGTAGATATCTTAAAATATTGTGCGGGACTTTGTTTAGAAGCAAAAAAGGACATCGCCGTTGTGCTCGTGTATTGTGGCTGTATTGACATCTGAAAATATTTGTAAGATAGACATAGTTTATATAAAATTCAAATAATAATTTAGTAATAATAATAATTAATTTAATAATTAATAATTCTTAATTATATAAAAAGTGTATTCATAAATACAAAAAAAAGAAGTTATTATAAAAGGTGGTAAAGTAGACGATAAAAATAATAATAAACTTATACAAACTTTGTAATAAACATTTCTCAGCTTTGTTTAGTTATTCTATAATAAAGAATAAAAACTATTTTCAATATAATAATTATAATTAAGTTATAATTAATTTAAATATTGAAATAAATACTATAAAATTTATATAAATTATCAAAACAGTTGGACACGGTTAAAATTCATACATTGTGGAAAGGGTTATATTTTAATTCTTTTTAAAACAAATTAGTGCGTAGTCTATTCCGCAAGATATTGTGTAACGTGTATAGTGCAATTATTTAATAGTATTTATGCAACTAGACGACTAAATAAATTTTGACAATTCAATTGCATTATGCATATTGTACAATAGCATGAATTCATGTATAAAATTCAATATTACCGTGGGGTAAATTTTAACGCAGTTAATATAATACGCTATCATATTTAGAGTAATGCAGCTTATCATTATTAATTTAAATCAATCAAACTAGAAAAAGAAAATTTAATTAATCATTATTTTAGAGACATATATACCGTTGGCAAAAATCACAACCTTCCGCGGTATGACGTCTACACAGTTTCGTTCTAAACCTCGCCAGACTGCTGTCTTCCATAATTTCCGCACAAGCCATAATTAACTTAGCTTAACTAGAATCAAATTAACCAAATTTCAAATGAAATGTTTTTATTTTTTTCACTTAGATTTTTGGACTTGTGTATGACTCGAGTCATGAAAAGTCGAGAGTATTTAATGAATTTTTGTAAAATTATTTAACAAACATTTTTCGAACGCTTTAAAGAAGAGATAATCATTGAGAATCAAGTAATAAATTAAAAAGAGAAGAAAGATCATTTTATTGATATGTATATTAAGCATTTATAGAATATATAAATGTAAATATTGATTTATTTAATTTTAACAAGTGTACAATTACAGATCTTTATTAACCAATCAAAGTAACTATTATTAAGTTTTTTTTTTTCAGATTAACCATTTTTAAAAACCACATATAGCTGTGTCAATATATTTCACAGTCACAGATTTTTCATTTTTATCATTTTTACACCGGCGAGTATTGGAACTGAAGATATTTGGCTAATATCAAGTAAGACATGTGCATTTTATAAATTAAATAATCTGTATACATTACAACCTATAGTAAGGATTTTTATTTTAATATATTAAGAGGTACTGCAAGATATATATTATAATGTCCGCATATATACGCCACAGAAGATAATTAGTACTAAATTAAGTAATCGGATATTTTTCTTTCACATATAATCCTAACGTAAATTAGTTTAGCGCGATGTTAACAATAAACGTATATATAAATACATCGATTTACTAGGATCAGCAGTGCTAGGCTACATACTAAAAATTCTTACAATTTTCTGAAGTGTTAATTATGTCTATAAAATATTTCTCTATGTTAAGGGTATAGGCCTGAAATTAAATCTTGTTAAGCCTTGTTTTTGATAAACTTCTATTAATGCAATCAATCACTGATAATATATGTATATATATGTATCAACTTTAAATATGTATATATACACGTATCACTTATCGTTAATAATTTGTACTTCTCAAAAACCCTAACTACAAGCAGTGTACTATATGCAGTAATGCTTAAATTTTTGATACGCAACTGCACAAAAATATCCTAGTTTATTTTTTTGGAGTGATATACGTTATTTCATAATTTTTCCAAATTATACCCAAGCTAATTTTTAGTTATTATATATTTAGGTATTTTGATACAATATGCCTTTTGAGACATAATTATTAAAATTGCTATCTATACATCAACATAAAAACTCTTCTCGTCACAGTTTTGTTATTTTAGTGGATATATTTAACTGTACGAATTTTCTTTATTGAAATGCTGGATTAAATAATAATTTGCATAAGTTTAAAAAATTATTAGTATTAATCTTAATCGCAATACTTTTTTTTAATTAAGTTATCTACATTGTAATATATATAGGCGAAATTTATATAAATAGACTTATTTATGTGGATTAGACATGTCATTATTATTTCTTATTAAGTATTTCACTGTGTATAATTGCATAACGCTGTGTTCTGTGTGACAACCTAGAAAATATTTCTGTAAATCGTTTTATGTCTTTGTTTGTATTTATCTGATTACATTGCAAACAAATAGACATATAAATGATTAAAGTATGCTTGAATATATATTAGCTAGAGATATGTTGTAGAATTAATAATAATTAAGATTCTTATGAAAGTTTTGCTTTATGTTAAATATAAATTAGAATATAGATTAGATTTTTGATTGTAAGTTATAGTTAACATATTAAATATTGTGATTATTATTGCTATTACCGTTATTGGTATATTCATATACATACACTAAAAATATTGTTGAAATAAATATAAATTAAAATAATTAAATTACACATTGTAGTCAATATATACATAAAGAACAGGTTATATCATATGTACAAACATTTATTTTTATTTAAGTTATATAAGCAAGAAAAAGGTTAATTTACATACTATATAGTACGCTTATTAAAAATTATCATAAATGTATTAGTCAATTATGTAAATAGGAAATATTAGAAAAACATTGTGCTAGTTTATTTTGCATATATATATATATATATTAATTAGAGTAATTGTAATAACTATGGGTGTTTTTGTTATATGAACTTTGTTACTTTTTTCAGATATAATATAGTAAATTTAACAGGTTATAAATTATGATGCAATATTAGTATGTATTATTTAAAGTTATATTATAATCCATAAAAACTCAAAATACATAATCAATTATTTTTTTATTATTATAAAACATTACTAAATTAAATTGTAGTGTATATAGGCTTACAAATAGCTATAAATTTTAACCATGAGTGTAGATTATTCACCGCCATTGAGTAAATTTTTATAATTAATTTTAAATTAAATTTAATTTCATAATATACTTTGGGTATATGTAGATATAAAATATGAGACTAATTTTTATACGCATATAGTTTATTATAATATATCAGTGATATTTTAAAATAAAAATACCAGTATTTTTACTACTTACAAAATAATTAATTTAGTTTTTTATCTAACGAGCAAATAGTGTATCGTAATAAACAAATTTTTCCACTTCATAATAAATTTGCTATATAGTTATTTGTTGTATAAATAAAACAGAGTGTTAGAGAAGTTTCTATTGTTTTGAATGTATATTTAGTTGTAGCTGTTAGCATAACTAATTATCATCAGTCAATTATTATTAGACTATATATGAATACAATTAATAAAATATAGTTAATTGAAATAATGTTTTGCAGAATAAATTAATTAACTGAACCAACTTATAGTATATGATATATTAAATTACATATTGATTACATAACTATAAATAGAAGGCTTGTTTATTATTTATAAGAATATAATCAGATTTACTATGATAAAACCATTAGATAAAACAATTAGTTTCATCAGTCAACCGTATATAGTATGCGTTCAATATTATTTTCACTAAATTTATTTGATATAAAAAAATCGATCATTAAGCTGAGCAATCGAATATAAATAAAATTTGTATATCAATTTATTTGTATTTGTTGAAAAAGTTATATATATAGTGTAAAACATACATATATAAAAATACATATATAAATATCTATATATAAATATATATTTAGTGTAGAATAATCAAGCTGTGCACTTTAATTTATTTTAAAATATTTGTAAAAATGAAAAATGATAGGTTATAATATAATAGTAATAATAATAAAATATAATAATGAAATATAATAATAAAATGTAATAAAAAAATATTAGAATAGTATTTTATAATAAAATATTAAAATTGTATATTATAATAGTACATATTATTAGTATATAATAATAAAATATTATGATAAGATAAAATAACAGAATATAATAATAGAATATTATAACAAAATATAATAATAGAGTATAAAAATATAATATAATAAAATATTATAATAGTATATAGTAATAGAATATAATAATAATAAAATATAGTAATACAATATAATAATAAAATATTATAATATTATAATATTATATAATAATATAATATGATAATCAAATATTATAATAGTATATAATAATAGAATATAATAATATAACATAATAAATTATTATAATAGTATATAATAATAAAATATTATAATAGTATATAAAAATAGAATTTAATAATAGTATATAATAATACAATTTAATAATAGTATATAATAGTATAATAATTATAATAGTATAATAATTATAATAGTATAATATTATAATAGTATATAATAATATAATATTATAATAGTATATAATAGTAGAATATAATAATAGTATATAATGACAAAATATTAAAATAGTATATAATAATAGTATATAATAATAGAATATAATAATAGAATATAATAATAGAATATAATAATAGAATATAATAATAGAATATGATAATAAAATATAATAATAGAATATGATAATAAAATATAATAATATAATATTATATAATAATAGAACATTATGATAGAATATAGTAATGAAATGAAATAATAAAATATAATAATAAAATATAATAATAAAATATACTAATAGTAAAATACAAAAATAAAATATAGTAATAAAATATAATAATGAAATATAATAGTAAATTATAATTTGATATAATAAAAACTTAGTTAAGTATTTAAATAAACATCACTATGTGCATTTATTATTTAATTTACTGCTAATTGTTCAAAAGAAAAAATATGTATACAATTATAGTCTATAATAAAATTAAATAAATAATTAAATAAATTAATTAATAAAATATAATCATAATTTATCGATTTTAAAGTAATAATCAATTAATCATTATCAGTTATAAAAAGTTATATAATTTACATTTTTATTTAATAATATTGTTGTATTATATTCATAATTTGAAGGATAGTAAGATATTTTTTAAAATACATTTAAATTAGAGTTATCAAAACATTTTCATAAATTATTGTAGCTAGTATAATAACTAAGCTGTAAATTAGTTAAATACATCAATAATTATGCCTATAGTACCGCTAGTGATTAATACGAGTGTGAAAAGGGTCTTTATTACTGAAATATTATGTTACAAATAAAATTAGTATAAGTCAATTCGCGTAATAGAAATCTATGAATTTGCAATCTGAAATTTTATAGTGAAGTAAATTAATTATATTGCGAATTTATTTTCAGAAATGTATAAATTATTTGTAATTTTAAAAGATATCATTTATTGTTATATATTGATAATTACTTAGACATCTCTTAAAGGAAATCAATATTAGTACTATTTGCAAATATACAGTTACTTATCAAATAACTGAGTAATAAAGTTATTGTCGAAAACAAATAAATAATTATTATGGAAAAGCAATTATAAAAGATTTTATATTAAATAATTTATTTATTACAGCTTAAACTGAAGTATCCTTAAAATACATTATAGGGTAACTGTATGACGTATGAATAACATTTGTACTATACATGGATATATATAAATAAGAATAACAGAATACATAGTAAATATATTTAATTAAGGATATGTGGGTATATTACAATATTATAGACTAAAGAATATATATATAGTGAATAAGGAAATATAGAAGTAATTATTATATGTATTTATCTTATGTGACCAATTATTTCGATAATATGGTCAACTATTACCACACTATAGATCTAACTCTAATTTATAGACACATATATATGTCAAAGTTGGAAAACTAAGAAGACTAAAAACAAAATAATAGAGAATTTAAGAATGTGAAAAATAAATTTATTAAAAATAAATACATCCATAGAACTAAATTTATTTGAAATTATACAGCTTAACAATAATTAAGGGTTGTATAGATTTGTGCCTACAGAAAATGGAAATTCTGAACAGTTACTTAACAGAGTTAAAACATATTCTAAAACGACCAAGAACTGTAAGGAATTTGATAAAATAATTTCTTTAGATTATATACCAGACAGTAGTACTTTGTACTGTGTTACTATCAGCTTATATGTTATGGTGCCATTTAATGATTTTAACAAACTCGGATAGTCCAATAGTTGTGGTTTTAAGGTATATATATATATGCTCTAATATACAATCAGTGGGTCGATGGAGCCTGGCTTTTACAGAGGAGATATTTTATTTTTAAGCAAGCCAGCAAAAATCAATAATGGAGATATAATTGTATTCAAAACGGAAGACAGAGTTATTCCTATAGTTCATAGAGCTATAAAATATCATGAAATGTATATCAACCAATGATAACAATATTTAGAACTGATAAAAAATTTAAAGTTCTTACTAAAGGGGACAACAATTCAGTAGATGACCGGTTTTTATATAATAGAGGAACTAATTATTTGACGGAAAAGGAATTCCTTGGAATTGTTAGAGGGTAATAATCTAACATTAAATTTATATGTGTCTTAAACAGTTATGTTCCTTATGCGGGGATGTTGACAATAATTATGAATGATTATCCATTGTAAGAATTATTAATTGTATAATCTATTTCGCAAATAGACTGAAGTATTTATCTATTGCTTTAATTTCTTTCTCGGTATTAATTGGAAAGGAATAACATTTCCTAAAGCAAATTTTTTTAATATAATAAAAGTCTTTATTTAATGTTTATAAAGACACATCATTGTATATTTAAAAGACTCTTAACATAATATCGAAATATTTCTTAAATAACAATATTGAACAAAATTGTATATGTAAAAATTTTTTAAATGAGGGAGTTTGTTTGTAAAATTAATATTTAATTCAAAATATTGTTTATTGAATTAAAATCTTGCAAATAACATATAAATCTTGCATACATGCATAATTCAATATGTAAAGCATGTAATACATAATAATAAATTCAAATCTATATATTTAAGGTGACTGTAAATATATTAAAAAAATTGTCACATAGTATTGAGTTATATTCCAAGAAATGAACAAACTTTGAGAAATTTTAAAATAAAGTTGGAAAATATATATACAAATAAAGGACATGAAAAATTACTGCATGAGTCTTGCTATCTAATTTTTTTTTAAGAAATATATGTGGTTAAATCCAAAACATTGGGATAGCAACTTATCACATTATAAAAGTTTTAAGCACGATTGCTTTTGTTCACTTAATAAAAAATCAAATTCTTCATCTCCGCAACGTTTTTTTAAAGAATTTTGTTTAGGGAAATTATTAAGTTTAAATGTTCCTATTGATGGATTTTGCTTAACACATTTACGCATATATTTTCGTTTTAAGCGCGTACCAATATATTCAGTGAAATCATATATCAAATTAGAGAAAAAGAAGAAAACTTTAATAAAAAAAAAAGAAACTTCAAAAAGCGCATACTCTTTTTACAACCATTATTATAAAATCAAGAAATTTAAAAGTTTACATTGGAAAAATTTTCAAAAAGAGAAAAAGTATAAAAATATTTATTTATGGGAGAAAATTCGAGTAAAAAACCCTATTTATTTGGTGACTCGAAAAATAAAACATGAAAAACGTAAAGCAGAATATATTTTGAAAGTAAAGAAATTCAAAAATTTAGATATAGCATTATATAATTACAATTCACGAGGGTGTCCGTTAACACTAGCATTATCAAGTAATTTAAAAAAGGTTATTACATCAACACATAAAAAAATATGTGCTTTGAAGAGCGAAAAAGTACTTTTAACACTAAATAACAAAAATTATGATATATCGAACATAGTATATATGCCTCAAACTCCTATTCAGGTGAGAAGGGAGATATGTACATGTACATGTGATATAATAAATAATGATAATACTAGTAATAAAATAACAATATTACCAATTAAGTCTAGAACGAATGCATGTAAATCATGTTTGAATGAATATATGAGCAGAGAGGTTCAGCCAGATATACCAATATTTCCGGCAATATTTCCGCAAAATATAATATCAGAGCTCAAGTCCTTATACCACCTTACGCAGTCTACCAGGAAGTTGCTTTTTAGTAAGGGTAAGGATAAAAACAAAACAAAATCGGAGCAAAGTTCTATGCGTTATTTATATAATAAATTGTATAATAGCGACATAGGACCACGCTTTTTAAACAAATTCCCAACACAAGCTTATTTCTACAACGGTATAACTGATTTGAATAGTCAAATATTTATGACGTACTTCCACCTAGCATTTATATCAGTTATTCATTTCCTATGTCAGTGCTATAATCACTGGAATCAACTTTTTTTTTCCGAAAAAAAAAATGACACTCCTAGTAAAATAATGTCGCCTATAAAGTCAGTATGCAAATACGCTCAAGCATACCTTTCTCGAAAGTTTAGTTTACAAGCTGAATCCAAACTTAAAATGAACGGCGTCAGTGATAAAGTCAATAAACAAAGCAGTAAAAAAAAAAGGTGCTTGAATTCTAATATAATAGCACATCCAATAGACGATTATTTGATAGTAACCTTAAATAACCATTATATTGATGATATCCATAAAAGATACCATATAGGCCCCGTTATAGGATGTGGAGCAGAAAGTTATATATACATGTGTATACCAGTAATTGTATTAACCAATCTCAAACTAAGTCCTCTTTATATTAATTGGATTACGTTAAATTATAAAAACCCAGTAACAGGCACAATTACTAATCTTTCTGCTTACATATATGCTATCAAACTTATATCAAATATAGACTACCACAAATTCATATTATTCAAAATATTCAAAGCCGGACTATTACACAAAAATGTCATCAAATACCACGATTTTTTATTTGATAATAACAATTTTTATATGGTTATGGAATATGCTCAGGGATATAACTTACTCAAATTTCTTGAATATCAACAATTAAGCGAAAAGCAATGCAAACTTATTTTTCACCAAATCCTCAAAGCTATCGCCTTTCTTCACAGTCTCAATATCCTCCATAGAGATATTAAATTAGAAAACATTCTTTTAAAAAATAAGTCTTTTGAAGATCCTAGAATTGTAATTATTGACTTTGGAAACGCAAGGTATATACTTTCTAATTATTACTATATAATATATTATTACTAATATATTATTTATATATATATATATATATATATATATAATAATTATTATATAATTATTAATAATAATTATCGTTAATTAGATTAATTATAGAATAATAATTATTGAAATCCCTCACATTACTCTTTGCAATTTTTTTTTTTTTTTAGATTGAACGTAGAATCTGAATCATTTGCTAATTTAGAGAAACTAGATTTATGGTCTGCGGGTTTAGTGTTGTATGAGTTATTGACAGGGTTGAGTCAAGCCATAGTAACTGATTATTCACCAACAATGATATCTAGTGAAGAAATGAGATTGATTGTATTATCCAGCTATAATGATTATATAAAAAAAACAAGTAACTCTGCGAAATGGAAGAATATCTCAAAAAATGCGCTCGATCTAGTCTCAAATTTGTTAAATTTAGATAAAAATAAACACTATACCGCAGAGCAAGCGTTAAGCCATTCATGGTTTGACTCTATGTATTCATGTTCATTATAGCTATGTATGTATTCTACCTATACGAAAAAAAAAAAAAATTCTTCTTTTTTTTTTTCTTTTTTAAGCGCTTTTTATAAGATTTTGCTGCTTTTAGTATTTTATTTATCCACAGCAACCAAATCTCTTTGCATGATTTATTCCATCTAATCAACCTTTTTTTTATTAATAATATTACCTGAGGCACCAACATAGTCTTGGGTATTGTACTCAGGCTCAATATCAAATTCACTTCGATGTAAAGGTATTGTTTCGAGTATTTTATATACTATATATTTGTGTATATTATCTACATTGTGTTTAGATTTGGCAGAGGTTTCCAAAAATATCAAGTTATTTTTATTTGCTAATTTCGCTCCTTCTTCGAGTGTTACCTCTCTTTCGTCTGATAAATCACACTATACCCAATAATTATACGCAAAAACCATACCTTATTACCACACAAAGCTACAACAATTTGCGAACTTCCATGTTGCTGCAGCTCTTTCAACCAAACGGTAATGTTTTCAAAAGTTTTTTTTCTAATATTAATAACACTTTATAATAATGCTTATAATACATTTCCTAACATTACTATTTTTAATTATTATATATATATATATATATATATATAAATAAACTTTATTTATATAATTCAAGTACATTATAATAAATCATATTATTATGTAATATAATAATATATTGTATTAATATATATATATATATTTGAGTCCCCCAGGGTTATTAATATACTTTGTTATATCATAAACTAATATAGCGCCAAGGGCTCCTTTAAAATAAGAGCGTGTGGTAATTTTATGAGAATCTTGGCCAGATCTAAATATAAAGCATATATTAATTTTTCATATATATGCATACGTATCCCAAACTTGAAGTTTGATAAGAGCACCATCTATTTCCAAATTAATTGAATTATATTCAACTCCTGTTGATAAATTTATAAAAAAACCAACCGTAGCGTATACACACTACTTACTTAATTATACAAACCTGTTGTAGCCATGTAATTTTTAATAAACTTTTGATTAGTAACTTGAGAAAGTATACACGTTTTACCAACATCTGATATATTAGTATATTGATATATATATACTTGGATCACCAATTACTACAAACTTAAATAAATATTTATACGGTCTTAAAGCCAACTGCATTCCGTGACTATATATTTATGTAATATGAAAAAAAAGTAAGTAGTTTTTCATAATTAGCTATTGCATATATATATATACAAACTTATTTTATTATTATTGTAGATATTTCTCTAAACTGTCCAGAAAACTTGTTGACAGGGCAAAATCTAAACTTGACAGTTGTTTAATTTTTGTATGCGGCATAACCTGTGGAATTCTTGCTTATAGCGTTATTTCAAGTTTATACAATACACGTGTCTTTATTACCGAGTCAAAACCCCAAAATCAATCTATTAAAGAAAAAGATATTCCAGAAGAATGCCCTGGAGTACAGAGCGAAAGTGCTGGTAACCTTAGCGTTATAAATTTTTTAATTATTATATTATGAATTGCAAATTTACATATAATTCATATATGTTGAATAAATGGTATTATAAGTTGTTTATTGCATTTTATTAATATCAATAACATAATTATTATTTTGAAGATAAATAGTACTTTCTATATATATTTTGTATATAATATATTATACATACTTTAAATCAACTTATACATAAATTAATTTGATAATTTAAACAAAAATCTAAGACATATTAATATATATATATATATATATATATATATATATATATATAATTATTAATACATTTTAATACATATGTCTATATAGATATATCCATATAAATGTATATATCAACATTCTAAATACATATATCTATACACACCTATATATATATCTATACACACCTATATATATATACACATATATATTATATACTTTGTAATATAATAAGAATGTTGTATGGTTAGGCAAAGCGGAAGCTTGTGAAGGGTGTCCTAACAAGCAAATTTGTTCTAACGGCGAAGTAGACTTATACTCCTGACTATAACGACATGACAGGCAAAAGTTGAAGATCCAGCTATCGCAGATATAGCAAATAAACTTAGTAAAATAAAACATAAGGTATTTTTCGTAGAACTATTAACGCTATAGATTCTTGTCCTTTCTGGAAAAGGAGGTGTAGGCAAATCTACAGTATCTTCTCAAATAGGTAATATACACTAACAGTATATATATATATATTTAAAATGAATAAATGTATAAATAATGTTAAGTACAGAAATAAAGTAGTAATAAAGCCTTATAATTTAATTAGTCAGTATATATAATGTATTTTACAATTAGCATGGATGATGCAAGAACAAGGAATTCGAGTAGGATTATTGGACATAGATATATGTGGTCCATCAATACCTTTGTTAACTGGTAGTACTTAGGTTCACTATTTATGAATAAATAGGTACCGTAAATGAAAATGTGCATAAATCTTTGGATGGCTGGACTCCTGTTTATGTACGCCCTAATTTTGCCATAATGTCCGTTGGATTTTTAATATCTAATAAAGACGAAGCTGTAATTTGGAGAGGTCCAAAGAAAAATGGGTTAATCAAACAGTTCCTATCTGACGTAGATTGGGGAGAATTAGATGTTCTGATTATTGATACTCCACCAGGTTATTAAGATAGTATGCATATATATGCTATCTGATTAATGATTATTTATGATTTAATTGTTTCTTCAAATAATCATATTTTTAGTTAATTAATATATTTAGGAACATCTGATGAGCATTTATCTATCGTAACATACTTGAAAAGAGCCAAAATTGATGGTGCGTTGCTTGTTACGACCCCACAAGAAGCCGCACTTCAAGATGTTCGAAAGGAAATTACATTTTGTAAAAAAGCTGATATTCCAATTATTGGTTTATTGGAAAATATGACAGATTCTGTGTTTGATGGGTTCACCCAATCTTCTGAGACATTGACAACGGTAAAGTAATGATGCTTAATAAATTAACAGGGTACATGTTTCAAAATGGAGGTTCCTTACGCAGGAAAATTACCCTTAGATCAAAATTTATTAAAAGCTTGTGAACTGGGGACTTCCATCACCAACTTAGACTCCAAATCCAAATCAATCCCTCATTTAAGTCTAATAGTTGATAAAATATTGAAAAATATAGAGTTTGAAAAATGATTTAACTGTGTTTTTTTGTACTGTTGTGGATAATAATTGGTTTTATATATCTGTGTCATACGAATAAGTTTTACAATGTTATGCAAAGCCTACGAACTCTAAATAAAAAGTATAAATAATCAAGCTACAAACAAATCTATACATTATGCTTAAATATGTAAACTTAATGTAATTACATTTTTTTTTTATTTTCAAAAAATTACTTTTATGTTTGTATACAATTAAATACGCGAAATTAACCATTTAATACAAATTAAGGTAATTATTGTAAAATGAGTAAAAATGCATCAAATGAAAAGACAATTGACATGAGGTGGATGCCCAAAGACTGTGATGGTAATGCAAGGATGCTAAAAATATAAAACCCATAGGTCAAATAAAAATGGGCTTCAACATTATTGCTAATGCATTTAAAGCTAAGGTAAAATCATTGGAAGAAGATCTTGCTATATCAAATCAAGACCGTTCAGAATTGGAACAAAAAGTAAAATGTTTCCATATGCAAATAATTGCGTTAGTTAGCATCGCAACAAAGTAGATTATTGAAATACGAACGTGAACATGTTGAATCTTCTTTTTTACAAAGCAGATTAGTTGAAGTAGAGGAAAGGCTTATAGAAAAAACAGCAGAATTAGAAAATGTTTTGTCTGAATATCGCAAAAGAGAGCAGGATTTATTAGCAGATAACCGTAGACTAGCTGAACATGTTAAAGTGCTTAAAAAAAAAGCTCAACAACTTGAAGAATTCCGAAGACTAGTTGTTGATTCCATAAAAAAAGAAGACTATGAACTTCCATACCCCACCGTCAATAGAGTTTCCGTCGTGAACTCCACACCCACTCATGCACAACGTAACTCCTCTGTACTTACTATGTCGGAAAACACACCAGATGTCAATATGTCCCAGTAAGTTCTTCTTTTTTATAACTTTGCCGTCAGTTTGAATTAATTTCTATGCCTCTTCATTATTTATAGATATTATTAAAGTATAGCAAATATTAAACTTATCAAACCTTTGTTTATGTCTATATATATTAATAACCCTGCATATTCAAATTATGCATGTCTCCTAAGTTTTATTAAATACTTAATATTAATAGGAGTTTATGTCTGTTATATTATATACGTATATGTATTATATTAACGTTAATTAATATTCATATTTTTCCTTATCACAAATTATTATATGTGATGCTTTTGTATTGATATCTATATTTTGTTTTTTTTTTTAGATTGTTAACTACTTGATGACTTCAAACAGGAACCTATTTTTTTATGTTTATTGAACGTTATTTCTTATTAAGCACAAAATTGAATAACAGTACTTTTTTGTAATATTATTGAAATATCTTAATGTATTATAATATCGCTGGTTTTAGGCACGAAGTTTATTAAAAAAAATTATAATAATTTACGTGGGTATAAGAATGGTTTGAAAGATGTTTATACATGACACGTTTATCTTATGTGTTTCCATGTTTAGCGGGGATTTTACGGTTTCCATTATTCCATAGTACAGCAAACAGTGATTCAGTATATGGACTAATATGGCTTGGACTATTTATATCAATAACATCCTTCCTAATTTGTTCCATACAATTTGTTTTACAATGGCAAAATGAGCGTAAATGCATAACGTGTAAAATAATAAACTTACCAAACAGTTTAGCAATTATTGGCAATTTAATTGGTTCCTGTGATTTATTGATATTACTATATATAGCGTATAATGAAAAAGAAAATACATGGACAACTATCCTTTGTACATATAGTCAAGGCCAACTAATTACTGGCTTAATATATGATCTGACTGGATATTTTTGGATCAATATACAAAAGCCAACAGCACAAAGCTTATCTGGTTTAGTTTTTCTATTATTTGGAAGTCTTTTATTGCAGTTATTGATATATGCAGATTACAAAACTCATTTACAAAATAGCTTAAATATTTTATTTGCATTTACCGCTGGCTGTTTATCGGTTATCTCTGTAGTCTCTTGTCGTAAAATATCAGTCACATTTTATTCTTATTGGTCAGGTACATTTGTTTATTGTAGTGAGCAGCTGTTAATATTTTTCATTGTTTCAATGATTAATATATCTAGCTACAAAACTTATCCTTCTTCCGTATCATTTATTTCAAATATTATACTTAGTTCAATTGGCTGTATTCTTGTTTTAGCCTGCACTCAATTTTTTGGAGACCGTGGGGGCATTTTTGCGGCACTTGGACCTGTCGCTGGAGGCCAAATATTAGCAGTTGAGTTATGGAGATTCAACTCAATTACAGTTTTTAAAATATTTGCTCTAATTGCTGTTATAATTGGATCTATATTAACATGGAACGGCAGATGGTACTATCAAGAAAATCCTTTAACAAAATAAATTTTTTTTTTTCTCTATATTTATCACGATTATATTTATATATAATCGTAAACATTTAAATTATTAATTTTGATATAACAGCAGGACAAAGTTTTTTATTTTGGAATCGTCAATGAGCACAATACGTATAAGAAACACTCAAAACATCAAAAATTTTTTATCAAAATATTCACATGAACTGCAAATCACTAATAATCTTATAAATCAAGATCACATAGACTTGGATTTTATATATCAATGCGTATGTAAGTATATATTGGTTATTACTATTAATATAGATACACAATTGTCGCCAAAAATATCCAGATACATCATTTGATGAAATAGACATTCTTTCTGGAGCTAATATTGTATATCGGGTATATAAAATGTACTGTAAACACTCATAGGAAAATCCCAAAATGCAGCCTCTTTCTGAGCTTGAATCTCTCAGGCTACGTTCACAAGAAAGGAAATACCAAAAAAGTGTTGAGGGCTTAGTTCCCAAAGGTCCAAATAAAACTGAAAATACTTTAGATAATGTTTCATTTTCATTACGGTAATTTTTTTTAAATACATATAAGACTTATATACAATAAATGAAATTTATGGAATATCTGGTACAAAATAATTAATTTACTTTTAACTATATACCAGCTCCAACAAATTTTATTACTTTGTTAGAGCTGCTCCCTATCTCTTTACTTATATGAAGAAATAGTAATTTATATAGCACTCTGTCTAATCAATAATAATGACAATTATTATTCTCAAATTATATATATATATATATATAATTAATCAAATATTAAAATATATTATAATTATATATTATAATAATATTTTTGTATTAATTAAAAATAAGTAGCATATGGATTAATATATATTTATTATAAATTTTTATAGTATGCTTATTGCAGTTTTGGAATAAATATGTTACTTGGTCTTTTTTTGGCTTATCTGAGTGGATATTATCTTTGTGTGTATAGTCATATAACGGATATATCGACGGTATTATAATTACTGAAACATACTTTGCAACAGAGATACGTTGTTGGCGTATTATTTTTATTTGGATTTCTTCTTGTTGAGGTTTTACTTATTATTTTATACGACTATAAATACGAGAGTAAAAAGAAATTCATTGAAGCAAGAGACAAAGAGAAATTTACAAAAGTTATTAAATCTAGTTCAAATACAATTCCTGAAGTAGTACCGAGCACAGAGATTCCAAAAACTACTTCTTCAGTTAGATATAGAATTATGGAAAAACTTGATTGACTTTACATACACTTTCCATATATAGCTAAATTTGCATTATTAAAACAAAAGTTTTTTTTTTATTTTTTATATTGCTATGTATTACAATAAAAATACTACCCTTTACACATTAACTGTATAATTTTATCAAAGTTTATATGTATATATGAAACATACAACACAAGTTTTTATTTATATAAAACTTATTAAAACATAGCATTACTAAAGAAGGACGCTCCAGAATTAGACAATTTTGGATTCTTTACGTTATATACTACGGCATAATTGTTACACTCATAATCGTGTAGGTCTTTCATATGCTGAATCAAGTTTATCTGGTAAGGAAAATTCAGTAAAATATTTTTTTGTCAGCTCCTTAAATTTACATACAATTTAATATATACACATACCTCTATAGTTTCAGTCCTATTTCTTGTTTGCTCAATTGTTATATTTGATATTGGATATATGAATTGTTGCTTTATTCGTTCAGTTATAGGAACAAGAATTTTATTGGTTTGGTTAACCACTTTTGCCCAGTCTTGCGCAAATAATGTTTCATTTCTTGGTGTGTTTTTGAAAGGACCTCCCACGTAATATATCCCTCTCATCGATGGTAACAAACGAATTCTTCTTTGACTTTCACTTAATTGCTTGATCAATTTTGACTCTTTTATGCATTTGTCAACATTTAAAACACAGTTAATAATGCACTCGTTCTGCTCAATATAACATATACTTAAAAATAATAAAATTAAGAAAAACATTTCATGTAAGCTCGATTCATATTTAAATAAAATTAATAAAAAAATCAAAAAACTAATATATGCACTTGCATAAGTCACTCAATCATGATGATATTTTATCCAATACATTGGAATTGGTTCAATCTGAAGTATTCTATAAATTATTTTTTCATACGTAGCTGAGATAAGATTCTATGTTATTGGCTGATTCCAGAATTTCTTTTTCAAAGGTTTCCTATATAAGCATTGATATAAATTATTACTGTACTTTGTAGGCGTCTGATAACAGCACAAATAATAATTTATTTACTATTTTAATCTAGTTATGAGTTATATAAATTAATGAGTATTTAAACTTTACTTAATTCTTCTGTGGATGGAGCTTTCTCTTCAAGTGGAATCACAAAATTTACAAATTCTTGTAAATCTAATATTGAATACGTTTCAATAATTGTCCAAAAATTCAACACTATCAAGAAAGCGCAAACTAATTTCATGATTTGTGTCAGGGAGTTAAATAATTGTAATAATATACAAACTGGTTACGATCTTTGTATGAATTTATAATAAAACATGTTAATTAAAAAAAACCTAATTACTTTTAAAAAAATATAAATAAAAATAAACACCCTATTTTGTATTTATGTGTACAATTTTATTGAAATGAATCGCTCACAATATCTGCAACACCAGCGTCATCAGTAAATAAGTTAATATTGAAGTTATTTGCTACTTCAGAATTTTCATAAACTGGATTCATTATATTAATATCAACATCTTCTTCGTCATCATCTTCATACATTGGTTCATTTTGTTTTCGGGGCAAGTTGAAAGGGAAGTTTCCACTAAAAAATGCAGTCTCCATATTATTATCGTGAGGATTATTGTCGTATCGCCTTCCTAAAATTAAAAATAGGTTATTTGTTATCTATTTGATATGGTTTTATTGAAGCACTACATAAAAATTTTACTTACTTGGATACATATATCCTCCATTTCTCATGGCATTGTAAGGCACGTTGCTGCCACGAAGATAGCTTTGTAACTCTCTGAAGTCAGTTGCAGCTGCGCTTTCTGTTTCACTTTCAACTTCGTTTTCAATTTCTGGCGCAGCTTCACTTTCAGATTCAGCAGTAACTTCATTTGAAACAGTAGGTGTAATTACAACCGCTGGATCAAGTTGTATTGTTACCTCTGATATTGTTATTTCTGGTTGAGCATCAATCAGTTTTGATAGAGCAATAACAGATAATAATTGTAAAAATTTCATTATGTTTCAAAGTTTTCAAAGATTGATTTAGACTGATTAAAAACTGCAAGCTCCCTTCTAAGAACAATTTGTACATTTTACAAACAATATTATTGAAATTCAAAAAAAAACCAATTGATAATTTATTTGTATGTTTAACAAGCTATCTTGTCAAATATTCAATAACAAATAATTAAATATTAAGTTCACTATTCGTGACATTCAACTATTTCATGAGCCATGTGTTTTTTAGTTTTAAGTCCGTTATTTAATATATCTTTTTCATGTAAATTCTCTGAATCGAAATCTTCTAGAGCCTAAAAATTGTGAATTATTAATTTAAATATTTAAATTTAAAACATTTTATCTATCTTTAAGTGAAAAATATTTAAATGCTATATATGACGTGTTGTAAAAATAACTAACCAACAACTCATTAAAAAAAATTTATCTTCGGTATAATAGGTCGTTTTTTCTACTGAATGATTGAAATTAATGGAATAAGAATTATTTTCAATTTATACATAGGTTAATTGTATATGTAGTAATAAAGGATAATTAGTAATTTGCAACCATGTAATAATTTTGATGTTATAGTTGAAAATGCAACTATGAGTTTTACATGTTCTTGACATATATGCAATTTCAGTATTGTGCAATATGTCAAACCTTGAATTAGATATCTTATATGTAAAGTAAATAATATGTTTTTATGTTATTTAATATAACATATAAATACATATATCTATATATATACATGTTTTAAAATCAATGTCAAAAAATATGTGCCTATATTTCTTAAATAAGGTAAAACTTACTTCGATTTTATACGCATTTAATTCATTTGTATCCAAGTCATTGATGAGGGTTTCAGCAGTATTGTCTGAATCCAGAAATATGAAGTTTAAATAGGGAATACCTTTGGCTTTTTTGTCCAAAATTGAGTTTTGAATCTGATGTCTATTTGATTTAATTACTAGTTACCTCAAAGTTATCATAGTCGTCAGTAATATCCTATGATTACGTAAGAAAGTCTAAATATAAATTTACGTGTTCAGATTCAGCCTAAGCAGTGATTTACATTAATTGTAACTCACATCTATATTATCTAGGGCAGTCTCTATTTTTCGAGTCTGCATAAAACGATTTTGATTGTAAGTTTACTTTAATTTTGCTTTTGTTAGCCTCTAGCAATTAAATACATTTTATAAATGTATATTACCTTTCTCATACACGTCGTCTAATATTTTTTTTTTTAATAGGGCATTCTATGCGTAAGAAATAATTATTAGAAATATTACCGCGTAAGAAGTTGATTCTTCAATTTCCTGATTACTATTTTATTGCATTTAAAACATGCCAAAACATACTTTTTTAAACCTTCGGGCTGTTTACATATATGATTCACATAATTTTACTTGGAGGGGACTGTCAATACAACAACAAATTGGTATTGTACACACATGGCATAGACAAGAGTTTGCGAATTTGAAGCTATAGCTTAAAGGGATCATACTACATATGAAAAATTTGACAAAAATGTACATTTTTGTTTGTTTTTAATAATAAGTAGCTACCGCTCACTTAAATAATATAAATAATTATAAAAATGTATGAAATATAAATAATATAAAGTTATTATTTTAGGTATCATATTAGAGTATCAAAATGAATTTTTTGAATGCGATAACAATGAAATTCATCAATAACCATATGCAAATTGGTCCGTTTCATTTCCAATAATTGTATCATATATTTTTACGTATTTCTGAACTATCTTATTGAATCCTGAGGTATTCAAATGAGGTATATATACGTTAGTATTGAAATCATGCTGTATAGATACGTTACTGAAAAGGTTTTTGTTTATATCATCTTCATACACATGATAATTCTCTAAATAGCAAAATTGAACTGTTATATATTTATTTTTAATAATTAATAATTTTGTCTAATTTAGATTGTTATTTATATATAAATGTCTCTATTATGATTTAAATAAAACAAGCAAGATTTATTATATATATAGCATAGGAGTAAATTTAGATATAAAATTCATTTTATAATAGTATTAATTCGTCATAAAATTTATAAAAACACGTACATAATATATTCAGCATATAATATACTCTTATAAACATATAGTTTGTTAAATATGATGTGATCTCTATAGTATCTACAAAGAACGGAAATTTGTATTTGAATAAATATAACATGTTCATATATATAATAGTATATATGATGAAAGTATATATGTAATTATATATTCAGCAATATATTTAATGTGAAATATTCCTTTTTTTAGGATGCTTAACAAATTAGTACAGTGTATACGCTGTCAAGAAACTATCACATTAGCAAATCTAATATTATATATATATATATATATATATATATATATATTTATTTATGTTAAATAGTTTTCTATATACCTAATAACTGTCATAAAAAATTATTGATGATAGTTTAATTATTTATTTATTATATTTGGAAACATAATTTTTTTTTATCTACATACTCTAACAAAAAATTACTTATATTTTATGACAAAACTATCATTGGTTTCTAATATCTGTATATGCCCTTATTATCTTTGAGTAAGCTACATAATTAGTTAACACATAAGACATACTATAATTAATTTTCTTTATTCTTATACCATTCTCTGTGTTTGAAACAATATTATGCCTCAAGTTCCAATCATTTAGTGTATAATCATCTAGGTAAAAATAATTTGAGCTGAACTCTGAGTAAGGATGTCTTTCAATTACGGGAATCATTGGTTGTAAATATTGACTATTAGCAAAGTAAAAAAAATACAAAGATACTGATAAAATTCGATGAAACATTACTTTTGCAATTTACTTTAATGTTTGGGAAAAGGGAGTTAAGTTAATTTTGTGTAAAAGGGAGTTAATAAAAAAGGGGAGAATATAATTATAATACAAAAAAAAAAAATTATTTTTTTCGCCTTAAAGTTTCTTTCAATGATTTTATATTGTGGCTTCTATTTTTTTCTTTCATCATATGAGGTTTTAATTTGATGTATGTATAAGGTAAAACATTTGTAGATTTTTTACGCTTTTGAGACTTTGGTTTTGAATTGACTTTAGTATTTTGTCGATCTAAGTAAATATTCAAAAAAAATTGAAATTAACTTACGAATTTTTTTCTTTTTTTTGGAAAGTCTATCTGTTATTTGAGGCTTCAATTTAGCTAAATCAGTAAGACTTTTGATATTCTATAAAATTTATTAATACATTTTTAAAGAATGATTACTGTTTTGCAAACAAAAGGGTTGGCTTCTTTTTTGTTGATAAGATCTTTGTATGTAATTTCAAGGTTTTCTGTAGTGCGTTTTTTCTTCGTTGGATTTTTTCTTAGTAAAAAGTTATTTTCTTGGGGATCTAATATATTGAATTCATCAGTTTCTAGCAGAAAAGTTTCAGTATTGGGTCTTTTATTTCTGGATTGATTCTAAGAAAAAATAGAGATTTTTATGATGAATTACTTGTTTGGTTTGATTATTATTGTCTTCTTGTTCTTCTTCTTCTTCTTCATCTGAAGAAAAATCGATGGAGAATTGATTCTGTGTGTTTTTCAGAGCAAATAGACGTTCATTTTCTTCTTGATCACTTGTATCTCTCTGATGAGATTTTGTTAGCTTAACTTTTTTTCTGCGGATTTGCTTGTCCATATATGTCAGAAACTGTTTATGATTGACTGGGAAGATACTTTGCAGTGTTTCCACACTCTAATAAATACATAAAATGATGCTTTTTTTTTTACAAGTTTCTTAACAACTTTTTCCAGTAAGTTTCTTATTGGTAAACGATAAGTGTTATGATGAGGAGAATTGAGTAAAGGCTCAATGTAAGTTTTTACAATATCAATTAATTCTTCTTTAGGTATATATTTTTGATATTTCTAATAAAATTATCATTTTTAACACATTTAATTACTCGTATGTATAACAAGCCTGATGCATATATTTGCTTCTCTGGTTGCTTTAAACATAATACTGCCAAATTGAATATATCCTTCATCAAAGATTTGTCAAGCTTATCCCCATAATATGAAACTAGTAATGTAAGAGCTTTATAAGTCACGCATCGCATAGTTGTAGTTTTCGCTTGCAATCCAGGTATTAAAAACGTAAATAAATCATTTTCTATAAATTAACAATTTATATACAAAATAAATATAATATATATATTATATTATATTTATTTATATACATATTATATTTATTTATATATATTGTTTATATAAATTATATATATATACAAATATTAATATTATTGTATTTATGTAAATATGTTATTATTTTATTATATGCAAATTATATAAATTTATATTAATAATTTATTATATATATATATATATATATATATATATATATATATATTAATATAATTTATATATTAATGTATATACCAGAGCAGATATTTTCAGCTATTGCTTTAAACAAATCTTGAGATTCAACTTGAACGGATTTATTGAGACTCATTAGATTAAGCAAAGTTTCGGGTATTAAGGAAGAAAGAATATCAGAAATAAATGGTTTTTCCGCAAAATTGTGTTTATGTAGAAATTTAACGAATATACGAAGAAAGCTTGTTCGAGTTTTTAGTGCAATTGAGCGACTTATAACGCGTATATTGTAGATTTGATCCCACATACTTTTTATTTGATCATCTGTTACAATAATATCATTACAGTCTATCATAAATCTTTCAAACAAATGCTTTAGTAACTTGTAGAACCTTGGAACAGCTTTGATTAATATACGTTCTGCTATCTGTGTTGGTGTTGCTAATGTTAATTGAGTAGGTTTTGCAATTGCTTGATTTTTTGTCTTTTTGCTATTTGCATGGCAGCATTTTTGTAAAATATCTAAGAATAATTGTATACATAATAGAACTTCGTTAGTGGAGATTTGATTTATTAAAATGTCAATTACATCTATTAGACTTTCGCATTCACTTGACTGTAATGTTATACGGGCATCTATAGAACTGTCATTTTTAGATAATATAATATCTATGGATTTATCAATTGTAGTTTTCAAAGCAGATGTAAAATTTCGGAGATTTTTCTCTAATATATCTGTATCACATATATCAACTAAGTTTCTTAGAGTATTGAAAAAAAGTTGTGAGATTCTTGAGTTTTCACTTTGTACTATGCTTAAATTCTGCAAAAAAAAACCCGTATTTTTTTTTTTTTTTTTTTTTCAACGTTCTATATGAAACTTAAGCATAAATTTATTTAATTAAACTAGATTAAATCGAATTTATAACTAATTAAATAAATAAATGCAATTATATAGATTAAATTATTATTCAGATAAGTTCTAAAGAAATTATTATCAGCATTTAAATACTGAAAAAAGTAAATTTACCTCTTGTGTGAGAGATTTTTGGAATTGTAAGAAACGAACAACTAAAAGACCCATAAACTGATTAAGTTGAGATTTAATGAAAAATTTGGAGCTACATGGGTCTTCATTATTCCAAAGATACTTTAGAAAATAAAACTCAGATTTATCTGTGGATCGAACACTTTTTATTTGATTAATTAGAATAATAAGAGCGGAACATATATGGTTTCGGATATTTGGAGAATCTAAATTATTCATCATCATAGTACAAAGATTTTTTGTATCTTCTTTAGAAGTAAAAATGGCATATGCATCCAAAGATTCTCTAAAAAAGTTGGGTAAAAGGGACCATATTTGTTCTTCTAATAACTTGTACTGTTTAACTTCAACTAATTCGATGTCACTTGCAGCAAGTTTTGAAGCTTTATTGTGAAGTTGGATTGCAATTTTGTTGAGAATATCCATGAAAAATCTCAAATGATCTCTTTTCAAGTAACTGCTTAATATCGGCAATAGCCATGCGTTTGATGCTATTGTGAAATCTGGAGATCTCAATGATGTGCTTAATATAGGATTAAGGTTGAAATATGGAATCTCTATAAGCGTCGTCATATCAAAAATATGAAATATTCCACTTATGCACTGCTTCAATTGTCTCCTGTAAGAAAAGATAGTTTACAAATCGACTAAATCCCTCATTTTAATGCTTTCAAATATGTTTATACATGTTACTAATAGTCATTAAACATAATATTTAACTCTATTATTATTTTAAACGGGTATATAAAATTAGTAACAAATATTTTTTAAGGTTTGGTATTCAATACTAGATAAATATATATATATATATATACTAATTATTATTATACATATATATATATAAAATAAAAAACTTATACTTACATATATGTATATAAATATATATGTCTATATTCATATATATAAATATCTATAGATATAAGCATACATATATATATACATATATATACATATATATATACATATATATACATATATATATACATATACGTACATATATACATATATATACAATATATATCAATATATACTCAAAAATATATATATATATATAAATAATTATTTAGATTATATGTATTTGAATGAAATTTAGTTATATTACTTATAAATTTGAATTTCTTGAAGTCTAAGCTGTCTGTACTGAATTTCAGTGTCATCTTGATTATTCGCTTCAGTTTGTAGAGTAAAAGTTTCATTTTCTTTCAGAATTTTCGCAATAGCCGTTATACCAGTTTTAAAAATAGTAGAGAACCAGTATCTTGAAATGATAGTATAAAATTCATGGAAAGGAATTTTGATTAGTTGAGTATATACACTTTCTTCATTTTGAAACTTGATACCGGCGTAATTTTGCGCATCATTTTTATATAATTGTAACAATACTTTCACAAAATAAGAATTGTTTCGACAAATATTAAAGTAATCTATAGAAATTTCCGTTAATTTATTAATTATAATAGTCCATAACTGAAACGTTACTTTCCATAAATGCTTATTTTTTAATAATAAATGTGTATTTAAGAAGGTTATGAAACACGGTATTATATATGTGCTAGCTGTGGAATAATTGACTATTTTTTGAATTGAAGATATGCCTTCATTTACTAAAGCTTCATTTGACATTTCCAGTATTGATTTATATACGCTTTTGTCAGAAAAAAGTGTATGGATAACATCCATAATACTAGTTCGTAGTTTTAAATATAAATCACAGTCATCAGACAACTTTAACTTTCCGCTGAACATATTTTGAGGAGCTAAGCTATCGAATATAATGTTTTTCATATCTATAAAATAGTTGCTTTCTTTGACTAAATGATTTGTGTACAATAGCATATTTTGGATGCTATTTGAGAGTATAGATAATATCAAAGGTATAGCGCCATGGAAATTGGTCATTCTTGAACCAAGTCGATTCACCTCGTATACTATATTTTCGCATTTTTTATAGTGATCAAAAGTTGTTATTGGTAATTGGCTAAAAGCTTCAATAAAATAGAATGGTATTAAAGAAGATTGTAATATATATTGGATTTGAGGAAATAATTTATTTATTATAAATGCATGAAGTTCTTCAGTCGGTAGTTGTAAACATAAAAAATGCAAGAATTCGTTGTAAAATGTTAAACGTTGCACTTCCAAAGCTTTTTTTCGATATAACCACTCGTATAATGCAGTAAATATAATTTCTGTGTCATGGATTTTGAGGTTTTGTATATAAAGTTCTATTAGTTGAACAGAATTGTCATAAGATATAATAGTACAAGTAAATAGTATTTTCAATAATGTTTTATGATCACGATTGGTATAATCTTGCTTTAAATAAGTATGGATTAAGTTAAGCATAAGATTTATCAAGATTTGATGATTAGTATTATACGGCTGATTATTCGTAGCAGCACATATTATTTGATTGATAGTTTCAAGGTTTAATTCCGGCTTAGTATCCAGTGTTAGATTATATACTATATGTAATAATAAAGCTAAGGATACTGTGCGATCAGATACCGATTCTTTTGAATCTTGAGATAGGGTATCAAGTACAGAATTGAGTATATTTCGAATAGATCCATTGTTACTTAAAAATTCGATTATAGTATTATAAATGTTGATACTTTTGTCATATACATCATCAGTCAGTGCTAATGTACTATAGAAATCTGTAGAGTGCATATATCTCTGTATAGTGTCCTCTGTAATATACTCCATTTTTTCAGCAATATATAGCTGAAATCAGTATATCAAAAGGAACGCTTAATGAATAATAGTGATTTCGTTCATATTTATAATATTAATTGGAAGACTGTTCTAAATTCAACTAAACAGATAACTTTTCTATCATATGGTATTATATTTATAGCTTTAGGATTACTGTTTGCAAGTTTTGGATTTTCATTAATCAAATCCAGTTATCTCAGCGTGCAAATTAAAATATTAGTTTTTATAATATTATCATGTATGTCTATATACATTAATTGGATAGGATCTGTGTTCTTTTGTCGTGGTTAATATATATTTCAGATTACCAAAGATTTTTCATTGCTCTGATCATAATTGTATAATTTTTCTTATTCTCCAAATTCAATATTATTACTAACAATATGTCTTTGTATATTATATAATCTATATATATATATACATTATAATTGTTAATTATATTTATTAATTATAATTATTAATAATAATTATTAATAATAATTATTAATTATAATTAATAGATATAATTGTTAAATATTGTTAGTGTTAATCCGACGGTGTAAACTTCATATTACACTATTCAAATTATTATTAATTTTATAGCAAGATTTGATGAAGATTTAACAACGCTTTCGCCTTGACGTCGTTTATTTGGATTGGGATATGAATAAGACTTCTTATACAATTATGAAACAGATCAAAAAATATATTTTGTACAAATCATCATTTTAATTTTTTGTTCATAAAATGCAATCAACTGATAATTTTATTAAAAGGTACAATAGGAATACATACGAATGTCACAATTAAAAATATTGCTGAAAGTATCTACAAAATAAATATTATAATTAATTGTAGAGTAGAAACTTGTTGTTATTAATTATTAATAAATCAAAAAACGTTTAAGTTTCAATTGTTGTAAATAAATATTTGTTGTTGTCTCTATAGAAAAAGACGTACAATAAAAATTAAAATGATTTATACAATTATTGTTTATTTATCATTATTTATAAACATAATAAAATGTGATATAATAGAGGATGAATATGAAGAAATTCGTTTCCCTGCAGCACAATTTTGCTATCCAAACTTAAAATATATGGGTGAAAAAACATACAGCGAAGAGTATAATGCTTGTATAAAGCTTGATCTAAAAGATACTGTTCCCATCATTGATGACGTAAGAACATTAAAAAAAAAAAAACTGCTGTAGCCTTGTGAGTCCTATGTTAATTCAACCTGTATTCCCAAACGTAGATGCGCTTGTCCACCGAAGTAAAAAGAAAATATAAAAATGTTGCGCTATCACAAAATATATAATATAAAATAATAATCTATTATATTATTATTATTATTATATAATAATATATATTATAATGATATATAATATTGTATAATAATTCTCATATACACTGTATTAATTTATTACACATAAATATATATATATATATATATATATTAATTTATGTTATTATTAATTTATATTATTATTTATTTATATTTTTATTTATTCATATTATTATATTTATTATATTATTTTAAAATAAATTTCATAAATATACATATATATATATATATATATATATATATATATATAATTATTTAATTAATTATTTATATATAGTTTTACCAACAAAATGTATTTGTGTAGATGTGTGTATACTTTTATATATTTAAATCATTTTTTAAAACAATTTGAGCATGTTTTTTTCATCATACATTTACACAGTGCAGCTGAATTTAAAGTTACAGTGAAAAACATGTATTCGTACACTAATTTTGAGTTTTGAGTGCAACTAATTAAATTTATTGAAATTTCGTAGTTTTGATATTTCGGAAAACCCTTTAAGCTGTATTAGAACAGAAACTTTAAATCAAAAAAAACCGAAATGTCCAGAAGGCTTTAAACCAGCGTTGAGCGCTGATCAAACTTCAATTAGATGCAAAAGTCATCAAGACACGGATGCAGACTGCGTAATAGATGAATACGTAATTTAAAGGTTTTTATAGCGTGCCTCAGGGCTCCAAATTGTGCACATGTCCAGCAGGAGGTACACTTATTCAATTTAAAAAAACTCCGTCATGTAGAAGATACATGATTATTACTTCAGAATACCCAAGAGAGTGTCCATTGGTAAATATATTCCATTAACTTTTTATACTATGCTTTATATATATATATTGATATTCCACAACAAACATGAAATATATAACGTATATTATATATATTAAAGGTATATGTTATATATAACGTATATTATATATATTTAACGTATATGTTATATATAACGTATATTATATATATTTAACGTATATGTTATATATAACGTATATTATATATATATTATACATAACACATATATGGTATATATAGCGTATATTATATATATATATATATAGCGTATATTATACGTATAACGTATATTATATATATATATATATAGCGTATATCATACATATAACGTATATGTTGTATATAGCGTATATTATATATAGCATATATTATATATAGCATATATTATATATAGCATATATTATATATAGCGTATATTATATATAGCGTATATTATACATATAACGTATATTATATATAGCGTATATTATACATATAATGTATATCATATATTTAATGTATATTATATATAGCGTATATTTTATATAAATATATATATATATATATATATATATTTTGAATTAGCATATCTATATTTAAGTACATTTAATATACAAATTACAGAGGAAAGTTAATCATGTTATATAATATTATAAAAATGTAAACTTATATATATCTTTATTACTAAGTTTATTATAGTATACAAATTAAGTTTTAAAACTATGAATTTTAGGGATTTACACGTACTGCAGACGGTTTAAATTGTGAAAAAATTACAATACTTCCATTTGAAGAGTATTGTACTGAAGAAAATTATAAACTAAGTCCTATTGAGTGTACAAGCCCATTAGTTAAAGACCCTCGAAACTGCTATCCTCGAAATGTACAGGATCGTGGTATAAGATGTCCAAAAGGATACATGATAACTAAGGGAGTTATTAAAATAATTTGTGCTAAAGTTATTGTTTCTCCTGCTTACTATGACTGCAGGTAATAAAAGTATAGTTTACGTTAATGTCTACCAATATATTAAATATATATCCATTCAGTCATATTACATGGGGTTTTCCTCAGTCATCGGTGCACTGTATCATATAGTCTAATTATTGCTTATAATTATATATATTAATTATTATTCACAAGACATGTTATACATATATATATATAATATACCGTGGATATTAGCCATGTACTTAGTATATTATGTGTAATAAATAATCAAACACATTGGTGTTTTTGTTAAGCAATAATTACTTTAGTACAGCACATATATATTTAGGTTGTTTAAAAACGCCGTATTAGTAGAGCAAGAAGACCCTCGCACAAATTATTGCGTTTATAAAATGAAAAAGACACCAAATAACGTTATTCCAACTATTAAAGATATCTCTCAAAGATTAGATGAAAAGAAAATTTATAAAAGAATGAAAAATGTTCCTTTTACAAATATCGCAAATTTTACTGAAATATATATATAGTGCTTATGAATTTTATTAAGTGCAATTTGCCTAACAGCTCAGCTACAGCATTCAAATATAATATTTGACATAGTGACTCGGTTGAATCGCTAGTATCATCACCGCTGCAATAGGCGTATAACCGATGTTGCAGTCTTCGGATAAGAAGACAAAGACCTATTAGAAAAATCATAACACGCATGTTGGGACAGCAGTAATTTTGAAAAAAATTGATTATATTAAAAAAAAAAAAAAAAAAAAAGTTATAAGGAAAAAAATGTTTCTTTTTTTTTTTTACATTTTTTAAGTTTTTTTTTGAAAGTAACTAGTAGAATTGTGAAGCGACAAATTTTGAAAGTTTGGTTTTTTGATTAGAACCTTCTTTAGAGAAATAAGGTAAGGAATATGTTTTAATAACCCCGTGACTTGTACCAACAAGCAATAAATCACCAAAATCATTAAAATCAAATACAGTAGGGTATTTCATAGATTTATCTTGACGAGGAAAGTTTTTGAACGTTGTGAGACTATGCAGATGTGTCTAAAAATATTATCAAGAATCAATAACGTACGAGTTTAATAGCTTCAGGAGCAAATGAAGAGATCATACCGAGAATTTGATTTGATGGATGGAACTTTACTTGTGTTACAATTGTTGTTAAATTTCCTATAGCCTAAAATAAAAAATATCAATTGTCGACTTATACATTATAAATTTATTCAAAAATAATTATACATATATATACATATATAGTATTTATATAAATAAATTTGAATAAATCATAGTTATAATATTATATAATAATAATACACAATATAAAGTTATTACTTAAAAATATATATTTATATATATATATATATATATATATATATATATATATATATAAATAGTATTTATAGAATTATAATTAAATAAATTATATTGATAATACTATATAATAATTATATATAGGATTTACTTTTTTAAGTAATATAATAATAATAATAAATAATTATTGCATATATAAAGCAAATATATTGATTTTTAATAAAATTATTAATAATAAATATGTTATGTATAAATTAAATAATTTAGGGAGTAATATTAACTTTAATTAGCTTAAAGTTTTCTTGTGTTGGTTGTTCTACAGCTTGTTGTTTGAAAACAGAGGACATTTGAAGATTGGAATTTATGCGGCGTACATCATATAAATTGACGTATCCAGTTTTAGAGCCAACGGCTAGAAAATGATCAAAGGGAGACAAGGATATGGAGGTAACACAAGTTGAACCTTCATCTTTAATTCGTCTAAAGCAGCCTTTTTTACGTGTATCCCATTCGTATATCTAAACATTTAATTATTTAATAATTTGATTACATAGCCTGATTCATCTCCTGTGTATAAGCACACTCCATACGAGTAGCTACTGGACGAAAAAGTAATGGCTCGTCCAAAATTATTCATTTTATATTTTTGAACTATTTGATTAGTACGTTTATCTAACAACAATGTATATCCTTGGTCAGCTAAAACGGCGTGTAAATTTGAATCATTTGGAGCTATTGCGTATCCATGTAAAGTATTATATGTTTTATTTATTTGAAGGGATTCTGTAATATCCATAGATCTATAAAATTGCATTACATATATAATTATAGAAAATATAGAGTGCATATACAATTATATAGAGTGTATATATAATTATAAAGTGTATATATAATTATAGAGTGTATATATATAATTATAAAATATATCTATATTTATATATAACTATAAAGTATATATATTTATATAGATATATAAGCAATAGAATGTAAATGATTACCCAGTTTCAATATTGTACTTGTATAGACTATGTTTGCCGCATATGCCTGATATGTAAGCTTCGTTATTAGGTATAGCTGCTTTAATATTCCGTCTAGAGAAATCAATAGATTTAATTAGCTTAGTATTTTTATGTCCGGCATTCTGTAAAGTAAAATGTCTAAATAATACATTTTGCGTATATATATATATATATACATATCAGCTTATAAACAATCACATTATTGTTAAACAAAGAGTTGATAGAAAAATATATTTAGCATATCAAATAACCTTATAAATATTGAGGGAGTTATCTCGGGCAGCAGCTATAAACAGTTTGGTACCGGGAACAAAGGAACAAATAGTGACACAACTTCTATGGAGGAAGTAGCGACAATTAAGCTTACTGAAAATGATTAAAGTGATTGGCATCTGGAAGCGTTTTGTAATGAAGATTTTCCGAAGGCAAATGTGTATTTGTAGAGTTAATTAACTTTGTGGAGGAATGTAATAAAGAATCCACACCTTCAGATAACTTTATTTTTTTACTACGGTTTATGGACTCTTCAGCTGATTTTTTTTTTAATTTGGAGACCCAATCGGAAGAGTTTAACTTTGAATTCTTAAATTTCTTCAATAATCTCTGAAGATTGGAAGCAGAGACGACGGTATCCTCCACTTCATTCTGATACTTTTTTAATTTCCGTAATTTTTGGAATTCTTGTATGTCTATATAATTTTCTTCATCTTCGGGATCATGCCATAATTTCTCTTCACTTTTATTAGAAACTGTTGATTCGGAGTCTTCTGAATCTGATATGTCGTGATATTCCTTAAATGCTTTTTCAAGCCATTCCGCTTCATCTACTGGTTCAATAAGTGCATCTGCGTTTGCTTGAACCACAAATAACTCGCTTTTGTCAGTTTCTAAGTTTTTTTTTGAAACTTCAGTCATCCCGCCATGTAAACCTTAACTAAAAAAATAATTTGAACATTTACATTTTTCTATATTTGTTTGGTTTAGTTGGCAGGGGTTCTTTCATTTGTAAGTAATAATTGAAAGTGTTCAATCATGCACTTCATTTTTTATTTAAAATATGTTAAATTTTCATATTTTAAAAAAACCGTACAATTATTGTATTTTTTATGTTCAATAAAATTTGTATATTTGCGGCTGTAACATTTCTAATACTACGCTCTTCTTGTCTAGAATATCCTTACTGTGTCAAATACATTTTTTATAACTACTCGAAAAATATAGACAAAATATACATTAAATACAAAAAAACCAATTTATTTAGTAAACTTATATAACTTGTTAATTAAACACAATAGAACACTAATCAAAATGACGATTCCAGATATTTGAAATTATAAAAAACCCTATTGTTTGTATGTTTTGGTTTAAATTAAATACTATATGGACAATGATTTGAGCTCAGAAGTAAATTGTCGGCCATATTTCTCTGTTAACACCAGATCCCATCCGAACTCTGAAGTTAAGCTAAGAAAAGGCTGATCAGTACTGGTATCGGAGACGGACCGGAAACACTCAGCTGCTGACAATTTTTT
>JAQIFP010000021.1:48371-78496 GCA_030141585.1 Ophryocystis elektroscirrha
TTAAAATTGTCGGCCATATTTCTCTGTTAACACCAGATCCCATCCGAACTCTGAAGTTAAGCTAAGAAAAGGCTGATCAGTACTGGTATCGGAGACGGACCGGAAACACTCAGCTGCTGACAATTTTGTATATAGATAGTCTTATGATTATTATTGTATATATATATATATATATAAACCAACATTAATAACTTTAACTTAGAGAACTGAGACATATATATAAAATAAATATATATGAAGAAAAATATATCTAATCTTTAGTTATGCACAAACTAATCATTTAGACGCTTGAATAAGTGAAAATATTTATGTGAGTATGTGTCTAAAGATATAAAATAACGCATATAAATTTGTGATGCTGTAATTTAAAAAAAATTATTTAATAAAATTAGTATTAACATATTACATAGAAAAAATAAAAACAATTTATCTAAGCTAAATTGATGAATGTATTGGTATCAGTGGGATGTGCTATTTCATAAGATTGGCAATTGGCTACTACACAGATGCGTGAAACAGCCTCTTGAGCTATTTCCGTCCAACCTAAGTGTTGTTTCAACCCCCATAAACGAAGAACGCGAAGTACATCAGGAGAGCGAAACGAGTTATCTGGTTGAGACAGTTGACCGATTTTGAAACCGTTTAAAGAAGGGTCAAAACATTGAGATGGTGTTCTTAGGGGAAGGATTTCCTGGTCGTCGTAATCAATGCCAGGAAATTTGGTAGGTATGAATGGTAAAGAAGAGCATATATCACGAAATCGTATGATATACTTATCTGATCCTCTACCAAGTATTTTACATAGGAATAACATCAAAGTAACAAAATGGGGAATTAATTGCAACTCTCTGGATGGAATAGTTAACCAGTGAGGAAATAAGACATTTGAATATATATCGAATAAGTTAATAAATTGAAACATTCCATTCTTAAAATTCTTTTTCTTTTGATTCACTTCAACAAACAAATTAGTCTTTTCTTCAAAAAGACTGTTATCAAATAAAGGCAATAAGAAGTCATCAATCAGTATCACTCGATGACCCAATAGTTGACATTGAGCAACGGCTTCATATAAAACGTTTTTCTTGTTCTTAAATATATGAGCTTCGGTATCATTTAGAATCAGAAATGAAGCATCACAGGGCCGATAAGGAGGAAGAATCATTTTATCACTGTCTCGAGCTTTTATCTTCATAGAGCGAAATTCATTATAGCCGGCTAAACGTCTTGCAACCAGATTGCCATTTTGAGGCTGCCGTATTAAAACTTTTTGGTCCTAAAACCAAAAAATTAAGTATATTTTATCTATGAATCTAATTAATTAATTTCTCAATATATCATTATTTTAATATTTAACCAATTATATAGTAATTTAGGCTTTGACGATAAAATACCTTTATATTCATAATAAAGGACTTCAATATACATTGAAAAGCAGGAGAAGTATTCTTCACTTCAGGCCACATACTATAATAATTTTGTAATATAAGTTGACTAGCTCTATCGTAATCTTCAAAACTAATTTTTCCCAATAGCTGCTCTTCATTTAAACTTTGCAAAGCATCATTTGTTATTTGACTGAAAGCTAAAATTACCTTTGCGTATAATTCAGCTAAACCGTAGGATATTAAAAGATGATTCCATTCACTCCATTTTTGAGCTTGTCCATCTAAACATATGTATTATCAATCATAATGTCTTTGACTATATAATGCTTCATCTACGTCATAAAAACTATTCATTAAAAAACAGGGAACTATATTAACCATTCAAAAAATATATATGGACATACTGTATATATATATATATTCATATATTGCAAAGATATATTTATAAATTATATATATTATATGTATATTGTATACATATTGTATATATATCGTATATATTGTATATATAATGTATATATATTGTATATATATTATATATATAATGTATGTATATTGGATATATATTATATATATAATGTATATATATTGTATAGATATTGTATATATATTGTATATATTTATTTATTATATATATTATATATATTGTGTATACTGTATAAATTGTATATATTGTATATATATACATATATTGTATATGTATATGTATACATGCAGTGTAACTATATAAAAAAATTTGTAAATACCTGTATTGTCTAATGCAAGCCATAGAGATCTCCTGTTATCAGTAAGCTGGAATGTTGCATGTATGTGTATGGGCAAACCGCTGTTTACGTCTGGTAAAGGAAGAAAAGAAAATGTTTTTCCTTTGCGATTAAATGCATTTGTTAATATTGAAGAATCAATTGCCCATGAAATTTGAGAGTTGGAAGATTCAGATTCAAAAACTGGAGAAGATTTAAATAATGATGGGGAATCTGAAGATTGAGAAGTGCTTTTATGAACACTTTTATTTTCGTTTTTTATGGGTAATTTTTGTTTTTCTTTTTTCCTTTGTATATGGGGAGGTTTTACCATTAAACCAATTCCTACAATCGGTAGAATTTTCGTATAATGCAAATATGGTAAAAAGTCTGGATTCGATATCAAGCGAACGGCTAGTAACCAATCAGATGTTTTGATACACACATCATATTGACCAGTGTCGATATTAGGTCCTCCTAAGTATTCTACTTCTTCGATCTAATCATAATTCAAATATATAATATGTCAACTCTGTATAGCAATCTAAAACATACTCTTTATTCATCAACATAATATATAGTAATATAAAAACAATTAAAAGCTTATAAAACAAATACATATATGTATATATTTATGTGTATATATATATTTATATGTATAAAAATGTATAATTATAAATATATACACTGATGTAGCTATATATTGATATATATACAAGTTTATACATACATAAAGACATATACATATAAATATATATATGTATATATATATGTATATACATAAAAGTATATATATATACTCATAATAATATTATATACATAAAAATATAACATGTATTAGACTATTATATGTATGAATATAAATGTAACTGACATCAGTAATATTTTGTTGACTAGAAATATTTATATAATACTGAATATAGTGAATGTTTATATAGTGTGATATGAAGATTTGATATTCCCATAAGTAATGAATATTTGAAATTATACTCTAAAGTATTTAAGAGTAAAGAATATTTTTTTTCATTGTAAAGATTTTTATAAGTACGTAATTAATATATGACGCACCACATATCGACCGAATATTTCAGGAAAGTGACTTGCATCTGCTTGGCAGTATGTGCTTTTGAGATCAAGGCCAAATTTGTTTTGACTCTCAAGATATTTGCGTAAACTGTATCTTGTATCTCGAGTCCATCCAGAATCATTTTTGGCAGCTGTGATAGAACAGCTGTATATTTGAAGTAAGTCGTCTTCAGATTCAGGCCATCTAATACAAATAATATATTTTTCTTACATCAGCTAGTATATACTTGTGAACACTAACTTCCATTTGTACTATTGAAATATATATAGGGATATTTGGGTGTAAATATATAAAAATATATTTTACTATGTTGTATAATGGGAGACTATTTAAATTAAGTATATATATTAAATATATATATTAAACATATATATTAAATATATATATTAAATGTATATGTTAAATATATATATGTATATGTATATAATAGTACAACATATATATATATATATAACATAAATATTCATTTTGGACACTTTACTTTAAGGTATTCATAACGTTCAGTATCGACTAATGGATCTCACCTCCATAACTCAATTTTCTTAATAGATTGTAAAAATAAGAGACAGTCAGCAGCTTCCTTGCGAAATTTGTGCAAATAGCCCAAAGCCTTGGAAGTTGTATATTCATAAGGGGCAAAAGAAGATGCACGTGCCCATCTACCTGTAGTTAAATAAATTAAACAATTACAGTACCCATTCTTAACGGTAAACGAAACAAAGTTCCTTGATAATTGTTAGTTTTCTTCGAAAAACCCAAAACATTATCTAATGCTGTAAAAAGATCGTCAAACGGATCAAATGAATCACAAGGCAAATTGAACGCAGCTCCACCGTTTTCTGTTAAACACCAATCAGGATCTAAGAATGCTGCTCTAGACCCCGACACTAAAGTTAAAACATCTAAAAAAAAATATCATACTCTAAGTATATATACCTGTTATGTGGAAATACGAACGACTTCCCATTCCAAATTTACCAATTTTGCCCGGTACACTAATTTTACTGCTTTCAAACATGTTTTGTAAACTAGTCCAATCGCTTGGTTGGAATACAGAGTCATTATGAAATAAAATAGCTGGTCCCTAAAAAAATTATTCTGATACAATTTTTTTTTGTATTAAATAAAACCCGCTCTAACGTTAAATATAATAATATAACAAAAATTTGAAACTAATTTTTTTTTCTATATAATATCAATAAAAACGTGTATTTACCATGAATCGGTCAAAACGGGAATGAGATGATCTGTGTATTCTTTCATCTAAAATTATTCGAAATACGGAGGCTTTCGCATCATCAGCGTTCTGCAGAGCTTCAATAAATATTTGAGATCCTTCGGGATAGTTTTCTAAAATTTTTTTTAAATGTTGACTTGGTGGAGGAGAACGTAATGAAAAAGAAGTACATTTTTTTTTTTGTACTTTGGTTAATGATTCAGCAGAAGTTGAACATAAAGTATCAGATTCACACTCGCTATGCATATTTGGTGCATATACCACAAAAAAACTTTTGCTTGCATGCGCATGTTTAACATATATAATTATGCTTAGCTTTAACTGTAAAGTCTATTCTTCGACTTAAATATCTTTGTATCTATGAATATTACACAAATCTTTTTTTTTTTATTTTTACTATTCACTTTGTTTATACTTGTGTATAAAATTAATAAAATGTAAAAAAGTGTCATTTCACATTATTATTAAGAAACTTTTAAATCTGATAATAATTTGTATTTTCAATATACCAATATATTTATAATACACTTTTTTTTCAAGTATCTTATTTACCCTTTTTTTTTTTTTCAAGTAATTATACCGAATAAAATTTAAATGTTTTACGATTTTATTTATAGGGGTTTTTTTTTTAATTTTTAATAGTATTAATAATTAATAGAGGCTATTTTTAGGACACAATGCCAAATTGGCGTGGAAGAAATCTTAAAGCTCTTGAGGCGCAAGCTGCAAAAAAGGCTGTAAAAGATGCTAAATTACAGAAAGAAAATGAACAAAGAGAAAATCAGAAATGGAAGGATGAAGTTACTGAGCAAGTTCAAAAAAAAAAAGTATTTTTTTTTCTTTTTTTTTTTTCATTTTTAGGATGATCTTTTGAAAAAAAAACAAGAAAAGTCACACCGAAAAGCAGAACTTCGGAAGTTAGCTCAGGAAGAAGAAGCCACAACAAAAGACGTTAAATCTGTAATTAATATAATACACTATTTACTTTATCTATTCTTCATAATATTAGTGTCAAGATTAATTATTAAAAAATAAATTTGCTCTTAATGTATTATACAATGTTTACGCCTCAAACATATAATAACATATGAAATTTTATTAGTTAAATGATTTTGTTTATTACATAGGTATATTACGCATACTATACGTTCATTATGTATATATATGTGTAAAAAAAAACATACTTAGTGTTATATATTTATTATAATAAAAAAAATTACCTTAATTGTTGCATGGTAGGCTAATGAATTATATATATGGTATATAAACAATCTAAATATAGAATAATTGTGTGAACCTATACACATTTATACTTTGTGATAATTGATAACTGACATATATATATCTATATATATATGTATGTATATACCAGTCAATACGTATGTATGTTTATTTATGTATGTATGTATTTTTATGTATGTATGTATGTTTATAAGTATATAATTATGTATATATATCTCTGCATATAAATATCTGCATATATATATATATAGATACATTCAAGTTTAATTTGTGTTTTCATATACTTATATATATGTATGAATATATATCTATATATATATGTGTATATAGGTATATATATGTATAGATATGTAAATTTATTTATAAATATGTATATATTTGTATATGTATAAATATATATTATGTAATCTAATGTACGTATATAAATGTATATATAAATCTATGTATACATATCTATGTATATATATATGTGTATATATATATGTATATATATTCAAGTATATAGATCTATGTTAATTTATGTATTTTTATGTATGTATATATATGTATGTATATATATGTATGTATATATATGTATGTATATATATGTATGTATAATTATATATCTATAAATTTGTATGTTTATGTATTTGTATATATGTAACTATATATATATATATATATATGTATGTGTATGTTAGAATTAAAGCATATTATTCCATATAATAATTTATGGGTTTCAGGCGGTAAAACCTCAAAAAGAAAAGATTACAAGAGCTGAAATACAGCAAAAGCTTTTGACTGCCTCTATACGTGAATCCAAAAAAAAAATTGTAATTTTTTTATTTTTACAAGCACCTTTAAGGATATAGAAGAAACTTCAAATCAGTCTCTTTTGTTTGAGAACGTTAACAAGCTTCGAGCAGAAGAACGTCGCAAAGCATACGAGCAAAATCAAGAGCTTATATATGGTACTCACACTTGCACTATATCTACAATTAATATATATATATGACATACATGAATACATTGAGATGTATTTGATATGTATATAAATTTGCACATATTTGTGTATATTGAGATATATACACATATGTGAAAATAATTAAATATATAAACATACACATATTCATTTACATATATGTGGTTGCATAATTTTATATTAAATTTACATAATCTTTTTTTTACTAATGGTAGAAGCATACAGACATTTGTGTTCATTATATATAAATTATTTTATAAATGTAAAATTTGTACATATGAGAAGAATTTATGATAATTTACGTTATATTGAACATGTGAACGTTAAGTTGTGGCCATCTATATAATTTTATTTGTGTAGCTGAGGACATTGATGAATACTTTGCTCAAATTGACGATACACCTGTGGATAGAGCTCCAGAGAAAAGGATGAAAGCGGTAATTTTCTAATAAATTTTAACACTCAACAGCAATTTGCCGCATATCAAGAAGAATGGCTTCCTAAACTGAAAAAAGAGGTACTTTATTTCTCCATAGTTAACTTTAATACAGTTCCCCCAGCTAAAGTATTCTCAGCTTAAAGATCGATTATGGAAACAGGTATTTTATCATAAACAATACTTTCAATTAACTAATAGACAAAAATTTTATTATTTAATATTATTACAATTTTTATAGTATTATTAATAAAATAATATTTAGTTCCTTGAAGATCATTTTTACTATACTAAATATCATCAAAATTTGTATCTACTGTACACTGCATAACTTATATTTATAAACAATTAAAAATATACAAATATATATATACATATATATACAAATATATATATACATATATATATATATATATATATATATATATAATAGAAAATATACAATATTTTTGTGTTATTAATCAATATAGACACATAGCTTTATTTATATTAGCAATGATGTACAATGTCTTTTATTATTTAGTGGCTCAAAGCACCTGAGAATCCTGTGAATCAAGTTCAAGCAACAAAACCCTTGATTTAAGTTTATCGTTGAACAGAAATATGTTTAATTATTTGTTTAACTCCCAAAGGCTTAAAGCCGTTTAGAATATTAGTTTTAACGTTTGAGACTCACTGAATAATTTTTTATATGCAGTGCATATTTAATCTAGACATGCTGCCCTTTTATAATGACTGTATTTTTCAGTTTAAATATGACACTTTTTTTATATATATATATAGGGAAACGGATAATATAAAACATACATATATATATAGATATATGTATGTATATAAATATATATGTATATTTGTGCATAAATGCATACACTATCATATATGTAAGTGTTTCCATGTACATAGTATATATATATATATATATATATATATATATATATATATATATATATCAATTATAATAACATCGACCTATACATGCATGGATTTTTAATTCATGTTGATATATGGGCGCTTAGATATGCATGTATTTATGATTATTTTTTTACACATCCGTATGGACTCCTTAATTTGATTATGAAGCTATAAATATTTATGCATTGAATGCGTATTATATCCGTGTATATATATCATATATACTTACATAATTCCATATTTGTGAATTTATATATATATATATATTTATATGAGTAAATATATTTATATATATATTGTTATATATGTATAGACAGATATTAGTGCTAGTAATCAAAACAGTTTCTATTGAGCAATATTAATTTGTACATATAAATATATATATATATATATATATATATATATATATTTATTAATTAATTATAATTATTAAAAAAAGTAAAATATATTTGATTCTTATGTTTAAAAATATTTATTGTAAGAATTGCGAGATAATTATAATTTTGCCTATACTTCCATAATTTTTTTTTTTTTTTTTTTTTTCTAATATGTAATCAATGGCAAAGATAAATGTTAGTGGATTTCCATCTAAGTTTTTGGGACGTCCTCTAAACAAATTGGATATAGATGAAGTCAAAATTGACGAGTCTGTTGCACAACTTGTAAGAGAAAGAAAAATTTCTAGAGAAACTGCACTGAATTTGAGTATTCCTAAAGCTCAAAAAAGTTTAAGCACTGAAACCCAATATGTTCGAGACGAGCAGGGTAGAAAAAGATTCCATGGTGCTTTCACGGGCGGATTTTCCGCTGGATATTTTAATACTGTTGGATCTGCGGAAGGCTGGAAACCTACAGAATTTATTTCGTCTAAATCTAGCCAAGCAAAATATGCTCAAAACTGTACTGAGTTTTATATGGATGAAGAAGATTTTCAGACTTTCGATTTAAACAAAGTTAGAAAAAAAAAAGAAGAATTCGAGCGTACTAAAAATCTGAACCATGAAGTAGAAGAGGATGACAGAAAGTACAAGAGTTTATTAGATGAATTATTTGTAGAAATCAATGTTGATATCGGATATGAAATAATGAGAAATTTAGGATGGAAAGAAGGTACTTTATTATTTACACCAAAAGTTTGTCGAGCTCCACCAACACAAGAAAAAAAAAAATATGTTGGTCCTCCACTCCCGCCTCAAATGAAGCGAGATTCAAATAAAGTTCAAAATGATAAAGTTCCTTTAATAAATCCACTAATAGAGCCATTTTATAAAATCCCTTTAGATGAAGAAATAATGTGGTTTGAAGATTGTAGAGCAATAGATTTACAAAGCTTAAAATACATTCAAAATCCGTTACAATTATTAGCAAATAATAATTATGGACGAGGGTATATACCAAAAAAAAAAAAAAAAAAAAGCATAAAAAAAAGATCTACATCTGATGCGTTTGGTATTGGTGTTTTAGAAGATTCCGAAACTTGGGATGATATTTATGATATAAGTTATGATTCAAGAGAAAACAAAAAAAAAGCGATCGAAAATATGTCGAGCTCCGATGAAGATGTTGAAGCACCTCCACCTCCACTCGAATTTGTTGAAGCCGAACACAATTATGACGAATTACTTCTAAAAGATCCAGTTCTTTTATCAATGATCAAATATTTGAAGATAGAAGATCCTCCAGAAGACTTTAGAGGATTTTACGAACCTGATGAAGAAGAAAACTTATTTAATCATCAATTAGAGACAGGTGAATTGGAACCAGGATTGATTCGAGACATTTTCGAGCATGTTAAAAAATATTTTCATATAGAAGAAAAAGATAAAGAGATAGATAAATTACTTCATGAGCCAATTGTAAAAGAGACTGTAGCAGAAAAGCCTTTATGGTCGACAATTACAGACGATGTAAAGAAAGCCATGATTCGTAAAAAGTCATTGTTAAAATTATTTTTTTTAGAAGCTGTAAGTTCGAACGTCAAATTTGTGAAACCCCTCGAAATAATGAAATCTGTTCTACCTGAAACAAGTAAGTATTTTTTTTTTTAACTGTTCCTTAGTAAATTTTTACTACCCTAACGATGAACGAAAACAAAGCCGATATGAGCTTTTTTGCCTTGCATTGGTACTTTATACGTCTAACGTGATGTAAATATAAATAAATGTTTTATGTAGATCAATACATATATATATTTATATAAACATATACATAGATATAATTGTATTTATTTGAATATATATGTATATATTTATATATATATATATATTTACATATAAATAAATAAATAAATATAAATTTAACATATAAAAATATATATAAATATATACAAATAAATATAAATATATATAAATACATATATTTATAAAAATATAATATGATTATAATATTATATATATATGACTACCTAAAGTAATATATATAATAACTAAATGATTTGTTTTAATGAATTGAAATAAGTAGCGAAGTGTACGAACATGTGTATACAATTTTTACATGGTCATCACTACTTTCAATTATAGGATGAAGAAATATCTCCTAGCCTAGCACTCAAAGCTAGCCCAGATATATCGGCTGCAGAATTAACGGCTGAACGTAGAGATTTTGGTGAGTCTACATGTCTATTCTTTTTACGCATGTGTGTATATTTACTTACATACATATATATTTACTCATTTATTATAATATATATTTATGAAAACCTATAAATATATGTAAATATGTATATATGTATATATGTAAATATGTATATATGTATATATGTATATATGTATATATGTATATATGTATATATGTATATATGTATATATGTATATATGTATATATGTATATATGTATATATGTATATATATCTATTCTTAAATATCTATATGTATTGATATATAAGATTTTTAAGTATATGATAGAATTATTTTTATTATGCAGGTAAAAATTATAATGCGTTTCGAAAACAGCATCCTTCTTTGAAGTTATTACCTTACTGCTCCAAGTTGACTAAGGAAATATTGAAATTACCAAAGGTAAATATATATACAGACACTAATGTATGTTAGGAACAAAAAGTGACTAAATTAGCCAAATCTTCAAGTAACCGCATAGACTATAATATTCGGTTTGACCCTCTTTTATATAGAAGGCTCAAACTAAGAGATCCTTGGGAAAATAAAGTAATTACTTACAGAGTATTTATGTGTACTTTTTCATGTGTACCAATTATATTATATTTGTTTATAAAGAAAAATTTGTATATACTGAATATATTGACAATCAAATAAAGATACATATGTTTATTATGGCCTATACATATGTATTTAATTAATTGACATATATATAATTAACTGTATTCATAATTGTAATTAATGTACATATATGTATTTCTTAAAGTCCGTCTATATATTACATCACAAGATCATGTAAATATACTCCCATATGTATTTTTTTTTTATTATATTTTTTATTATATACATATATTTCATAAAATTTTGCTGTATTATTTTTATATATATATAAATTTTTACGTATTAAGCACCAGATATATATATATATATATATATATATATATATATATATATATATAATCAAAGTGTATTTATAGTTTATATGCAAAATAAATTCTTTCGGTATACGTATTTCTGGAGTTATATGTACTTATATATAAATTTGTATGCATATAAAAAACTTATGTGGAGGGGTGTACAATTTTGTATAAATAAAGTATAAACACTAAGAATGACTTTTTTTTATAGGAGTTTAATGAAAATAAGCCGAAGGAAGCAGAAAATGAAAAACTGTCAACACAAAGCTCAAAAGCATTTGTTAATGAATTATCTTCTATTTTAAAAGAGAAAAAAAAGGAAGACGAAAAAGAAGAAATAAAAATAGAGCATAAAGAAATTATTATGGAAAATATATCAGATAGTATATTCTGTGCCGTTTTTAGCTCTGACAATATGTAATACTGGACCTGATAAAAACTGTTAATATACATATATATATATATGTATGTCATCTCTAGGTAATTATCAATATTGTATGTATTCTTCTTATGATAACTCGCCTTCAAGAAGAAACTCTTCTCATACGGTAAATATTCCAGATTCCACTCAGCAGCAACAGCAACGGTGGAATTATACTGGAAATTATGGTATGTATCACACAGGAGGCTCCCCTAATATACGAAATTACGTATACGATAGAAACGATAAAATACATGATTTATATTATATGAGACCACCGCCTCTTATGTATGATATACCACCACCTCCTAATGCCAACATTATTCCTACACAATTTCCTATGCCTTCTGGAGGAGCAGGAGTAGGAGCAAGTAGTTATCATATGATTCCACACTCGAACTTTGTTATAGACTCAAACAATAACGACTCGAATGCAACAAACAATAACAGGCTTTTATATGCAGTGTCGTCTAATTCTTCGTATTTACCTATTAATAATGAACCTAGTAATATTATAGATAAAACTAATAATAATTTTAATCAAAATAATCAACAACAACAACACCGTAAATTGATTCAACAGCAGCAAAAGCCGCCAGCCTTTGTTGGTACTACGCGGAATAATAAGTCACCATTTAGACCGTTGTCTGAAAAGCAACAATCCCTTTCGAAAATTAACAACAATAATAATAATATTAATAATAATCGCTCTAAGATTTATTCTTCTAGAAATATAACAGGTGGGTGCGGTTCCCGGCCAAGATCTAGAAATAGGTCTTCAAATGGTTTGAGGAACCGTTCCCGGAACCGTTCCTCAAATCGATCTAGAAATCGCTCGAGAGATCATTATTCTCGAAACCTTTCAAGGAATAGATCACGAAATAAGTCACGGAATAAGTCTCGTGATAGAAAGTCACCACGTGATCGTTCTTCACGAAATAATGATAAAAATCGTAATTATTCTCGAAATCGCTCGAGAGACAACCGTAGGAACCAGAACAGGTCCAAAAACCGCTCTAATGAAAGGTATCGTAACTATCATTCAAGTTCTGTGTTGACATCACAAACGTATTCCATGGGAGACCGTAACAGACAAACTAATTCATTATTAGGAAATAATAATCAGTTATATAACTCTCCTAAAAACCAATCGTCTATCATCAAAAACAGAAGTGCCTCTAATTTTTCCATTTTTACTGAACAGCCGAAAACGCCGAATGATAATGCTTGGTCTTCTTCTTATCTGGGACAACAGTCGAGTCAAAAAGAATCCAGTGTGAAGCGTCCTGTTCCAGAAATACAATTACAGCAGTCACAATTAGAAGAACAGCAAAAGCAGTTACAACAGCACATGCAACAACAACAGCAGCTGCAGCAACAAATACAACAGCAGTTACAACAATTACAGCAACAGCAGCAGCAGTTTCAACAGTTCCAGCAGTCTCAAACAGCGGAAATAAAGTCTCAATTTCCTTCTATGCCGCCGTCGTATATTCCATATAAGCCGACAGAGGTATTTAACAAAACAGACACTGATGTCGTCGAGCAACAATATTGTTACAACCAATATCCATATAATTATTCTGATATCTCCCGCCCTCCATATATTCAATCTACAGAAAGTAGTAACAATAGCGTTGCTGACAATAAATCCCTTATTCATAATAGAAATAATTCTATTATAGAGAATAATAAACTATTGTCTACACCATTTACTCCTAGTACAACCGCTACCCAGAATAATTTTCCTTACAACAATAATAATAATAATAGTAATATTAATAATAATAAATTAAATAAATATGCTCCCCTCTATACAGACAGTAATGATCTGAATGCACAGAATAAAAAATCCAATGTTTTGCAAACTTTATTAAAATTAGTGACTTCTGACAAGTTTTATGATTTAACAGCAGACTTAAATATTGATAAGGATGAAGTTCTCCAAGAAATTCAGCAGCTTATGCATCAAAAAGAGTCTCAGTCTGATATGTTCAAGGCTAAGTCTCGTTTTGATAATCCCAAACCTGCTGAGAAGTCAAGTATCACCACACCACCAGTTTCAGAAACTAACGAAAAACCTATAGAGCCTAAAGCTTTTATACCAGTCACTACTAACAACATAGCTGAACCATTAACTGACAGCAGTGTTATTGATAATAGGTAAAATATGCTCAACACGACATGTGATAAATCCTTCACTCGTGCGTACTTGAATCCTTACTTTACTTGCATACATTTGTACCCATATATGTATATCTATACGTCTATATATATCCATTTAGACGTATATTTAAATAAATATATGTGTGTATGTATGTTAATTCAAACTTATCCATACATATGTTTATATGTATGTGTACATATACGTGTATATATAACTAGTTATGCGTATGCATATATATATGTCTATATCTATGGACATATGTATGTATATATCTATGGACATATATATGTATATATCTATGGACATATATATGTATATATCTATGGACATATATATTTATATATCTATGGACATATATATGTATATATTTATGAACATATATATGTATATATGTATGGACATATATATGTACATATCTATGGACATATGTATGTATACATGTACCTGTATGTATATATGTACTTATATGTATATGTATACGTGTTTTATATCTATTTAGACGTATGCATATATATATGTGTATATCCACTTAGACGTATGCATATATATATGTGTATATCCACTTAGACGTATGCATATATATATGTACATATGGATGTGTTTATACGTATATATGAGAATGCATGAACAGATGTTTTTAGGAATCCATATATTAATGTGTTGATATACTGATAAATATATTTTTATGGATATACACACATGTGTTACATTTCTGTGATGATGAATGAATCATTTACAGACGTATCATTTAATTAATTTGATCAAACAATATATTTGTCAGAAACATACAATTCTCTAATGTGGACATTTTAAGCTCAATAGCAGCCAAGCTTAATACTCATCCTAAAGACCACCTTGCTCAAATAGCTCAAAAACTTCTCACATCAATTAAACAAGTAGACGAAAAAAAAAAATCTCTCACATGTAAGATATTTTGTTTGGAATCAATTTCAAGTTACATATTTAACTTTAGTGATACTAATGAATGCATATGCGTATATTACTAATGTATTTACAAATATATTGTTAAGAAGTATATTTTTGCATGTATATATATATAGAGACCAGTATTTTTGTGATAATGCGAATTAATTTATTTGCGTGAATAAAAGCTTATTGCAAAGATATCATTTTTTTTTATAGCGAAAACAAATCGAAGGCAATCGCCTCCAAGTTATTCCCGACAACAGCGTTATTTCAAGCATTCCAAAACGTCGAATCATTCACGTAGTAGAGGCAGGTCTGTGAGTAAAAACCGTCGGTCATTACGCAATAGACACAGAAGCCGAAGTAGAGGTAATTTCTTTAATATAAATATATATAAATATATAAATTATTTTATTGCAGAAAATGGTAGAGATAGAAGCAAATATACCGACAACTATAAAAGAGACTTTGATTCCAATAAAAATGCATGGAATGATTCCCGCAAAAAAGAAGCGTAATATTTATAAAAAATTTATATTTAATTTTTAGAGACAATGTTTCAGTGGTAAAGGTTAAGCCCAAATCTACCCTTCGATCTAAATTTTACGATACAGAAATTGCTAGGCTTAATCAAATTCTTAAAAACGCTACTGTTAATAAAACTCCCGATTCTTTAGTTGCTCATTCTTACATTACAGAACTCAGCTCTTATGACAAGTAATCATTAAGTTTGCATTATACATAAAATTTTGTACAAGCTTATACTTATAATAGTTGATATTTAGTCACACAGCAAATTTATCTACACATAAATATATTTTATACATATATATATATATATATATATATATATATATATAAATACAATTACTACATAAACCTCAATATAATTAATAGTTATATACATTTGATTAAAAGTAAAATATATGTATATATGATTATATGTTTATTTAAAGAATTATATATACATTTACATATAAAACTATATATATATATATATACTGATTTATACATACATTATATATTTAGCTTTATATATATATAAGTATTATCTAAAATGTTTACATGCATAAGGTTGTATATAAATAAATTTGAATGCTTGAAAATTTATATCAATGTATATTGAAGATTACCTAGTCAAAATTGAAGTTTAAATTGGTGGTTTTTATAGTTTGGAGATTCTACTTCAATTAGAAAATAAAATGCCAGCAGCTTGGGCTAATTCTGTAATGAAGGTTTATATGAAACTTGCAACGTTACTGACAAACTCTTTTGCCGACAAACCACGTATTGCTGAACGTTGTCTTCCTGGCTTAATAATTACAAATTTGCCAAATACGTCAGTTAATGCGATTCAGCGTGCTTTGGCGCAACATTTCAAATCGCAACGCATAACCTACAATCGCATTGTGTTTCCTGTTTTTCCAAGTACAGGTTTGTGTAAAGGATGGGCCGTAATTTTACCTTCTTCTCTTGATTCTATGTTCCAGCTTATTTTAGCTTCACAGTTTCAGTGGAGGGGAATATGTTGCAAGGTAACATTTTAAGACTCTGAAATGTATATATACGCATATACATATTATTTATTAATATATATGTACATGTATATTTAAGTATTGTTATTAATTTATATATATATATATATATATATAACAATATATGTATATATAAATTAAATATTTATTTATAGAGCTATATACTTAATTTTATAGACATACATTCAAATAAATATAATTATATATATATATATATATATATAGTTACCTCGGTCCAATTTTTTTCTTTGAATTATTAATTAACAATTATTGATAGCATTAACGATAAAATTTGTTGATACGTTGAATACCGTATATTTAATTTTTAAAATCACTGACAATTTCATCGAGTAAAGTTATTTTATTGATGGCAATAAATTTGCGTATATTTTAGATCATGCCTCTTGTTTGTCCTCAAATTTTACAATTGAATGCTAATTTTATGGTTTCTACTGAAAATACTAAAAACATCAAATTTGCTGATGCCCATGACTGGAAGTTTGAAGATTTTGAAGTTGTTGACAGAACTATAATGAGTAAAGCTTTTAAGTTAAGTGAAGAAATAATTGCGCGGAATGAAATGGTAACAGTTTGTGTATCATTGTGAAATTATTAGTTATTATTAACAGCAATAATTTAAGCTGTTAATATACTTGCAATTAATAGTATATATATATATTATTTTGACATATATATTGAAAATTAACTTCAGACGTCGGCTATATGCAATATATTGCCTCAATATACGATTTCGACTAATAAACAGCTTCAATTTGCTTTACCCGTTGCTTGTGAGAATATGTTTGATCAAATTACAAACGCCTCTGAGTCCAAAATAGAATCAAGTCCTTCTTATTCGGGAAATTTAATGTTTCCTTCTTTGTGTGTTAACAATTTAGCGAATCCTCTAAATTCTAATATGTCGAATGAGTCCAACCATCCAAATGATTTTACCTCTAGTGATCCTAAGGAGGATATATTTTCGAATGAAGCCTTTTCGAATATAGTAAGACAACCGGATGACAATATTACGACTTCTATATCACAGCCATATATGGATAATAATTTAGAAGGGAATACCGATATTATGAGATCCTCTACAGACACAAAATGTCCTAAAAATTATACTATGGTTATACCTAGAAAATTAGCTAATGGTTCCTCTATTGAAATGACGGATATAAAACCTGACGAATGTTCTATGGATTTATCTAATAGCGACGACGAACACAAAATAAGACCTAAAAACATGATTTCACCTTACGTAAAATCATTCCTTCAAATGTCATTAAATTCTGACGCCATTGACTTCTCTAACCTTAAAGAATTTAGTCTTGACTTTGACAATTATGAAGCTCCCATAATTCATTTTGACTATCTCAATGTTAAGCCTCTTACTAAAAAGGTATGCAGCCAAGTGTGCTTTCAATATAAAGTTATATTATCATTTTACAATGTCATAAGTCTCTAACTAGTTTTAATTACTGCTAAATATTTACGACGCAGTGGAATCTGTGTGGTTTCTTTTTGTGAATATTTCATAAGTTTAAGTGCATATTAAAAGAGTTTTTTCTTGCTTTAGGAAGAAGTAGGGTTCTTGTCGTTATTCTCTTTCGGGCATTATCGTTTATTAGCTTTGCAGTGTTTAATGAAGTTTTACATTACTTTAGATTCCGAATTATCCGATAAGTCTTTAGCAACAGACGTACATCCTTGGCTACTTGATTATGAAATATACGATATACAATTCAATACATTGTGTTCTATGAGCTATCAACTTCGAACTCAAGGTATCGATTTTATTCCCTCATTTGAAATTTTACCATATATTGTATATATCACAAATATGCCTAATCAAACTGATACTCATTCGACCTATACTGCCATAAGTGACAAAATAATAACACAGCTAACTATCAAATCTCCTAAATTACCTGAAGTTTTTGGTTTAGAATGCTTTAAATTTGGTGAAACTAATCGGTACAAGTCTAATAGTCTATTTTTACTCCCCTCCACCAAAATGTGTAAAAAAATAAATAAATACGTATATTTACAAGAAAATGCTTCTCCTATTGTAATAAATAATTATTACATGAAAACAAACGTAAGAATTTATTTTTAAGCTTATTTAATTATCTCAAAATTATCAAATTTACATAAACTGTATTGATAATGTTATATTGCTCTAAAAATAGTTGTTTAATATAAATAATTAAGTTTATGTAAACAATTTTCCTATAATAATAATTAGTGAATAAACATTCAACTGCATTTATTATAATCAAGTTGCATTTACGTATTGATAAGATTTTTGAATGCGTTTTTAGGTAATAAACTTGCAACTTGAAGACATTAGTAAAATACTAATAAATATATGTGACTGCATAAAAGCTACAAAAATATCGAATGCTTTGATTACAAGTAACGTTTGGGAACTATTTAACACTCAATTTGATATGTCTCAATACTTCATTAAGTCTACATATAACCTTACAACTATTTTGGATACAATGGACCATATATCTCTTAAAGATGTGAATATTTCTTGTATGATGTCCACAAAATATTGTTTATGTACTGTGAAACACTTCATAGAGGTATTGTATCAAATAATCTACTAATTTATTAGACATACTTCTTCTCTATAAAAAACTTTTTCTCTTACTTGGGATTTACTGCAATCAAAACAATGATTAAGCCGAAAATTGAATCCAATAAACACAATAAAATAATAATTAACTCTTTAATTAAAGCTCGTATGAGCAGGCTTGCTAACCATCCTTTACCACGCTTAAAATCCGATCACACTAGACGTGCTTATGTCCTTTTTAATAAGACTGCTACTTTACTTCTAAACCATAATTTTATCAATTTTTCCACAAATGAGCCCATCGAAGGTTCTTTGATTCCTCAATCTACCACAACTGAACAGCTAAACCAAATACTCGAACTTCTTGCTCTATATTTAAACTATAACTTCCACGATGATCCTTCACACTTACCAGTAAGTACCATAATCTCTATTTATAAACAAGTATTGTATATAATTATATACTGCTTAAATAAATTACCATATATTTTTCTCTTTATAGCATGTATATAAATATTCGTGAAATATATATATATATATATATACATTGTTTGTGTGCAAATATAAATATACATATATATATATATATATATTGTTTGTGTGCATATATAAATATATGTATATATATATATATACATATACATTGTTTGTGTGCAAATATAAATATACATATATATATATATATATATATATATATTGTTTGTGTGCATATATAAATATATGTATATATATATATATATATATATTTTGCTTTTAATACTATCATAATTAATAATTAACGTTATAAGCTTATTTCACCTATTATTTCGTATAGTACTTATATATTCAAATAAATGCATATATATATATATATATATATATATTTGGTTCAGGAAATTGAATGGCTTAATGCTACTAACGAGGTTGATTGGCAAACAACTTTGAGAGTACCTTTAACAGAAAAAAATAACTCTGAAATTATTACTTTCCAACTCACCGGTGATATATGCAAGTCTGCAAATGATGCTCAAATATCATGTGCTCTTAACTTTTTGAGGTATATGTATACTTTAGAGAAGAATATATTTAAAATGGTAAGAAGACTCTTGAAGTTTATGCATATTTTCCATATTTTGTAAATTATACCATAATATAGCAAAATATTATATACCATATATATGTAATATTAGTATTACATATTATAGGTAAAATTAATGATATATATATATACTACATATATGTCCATATGATATAAATATTATATATAGGATATATTGCATATTCATTATTTACTGCATGTATAATAAAACTATTATATCATATATAAATATTAATAATAGTTTTTATCTTTCATATACCATATATATATATCAATGTATCAATAATACTATTATATATTTTTATTATATTAGTGTTATATACCATACATATATATATACATATTATAATAATAATATAACTATAAATTATTTGGGTAGATATATTATTACTTATCAGTAAAGCAATTATAAAATTAATTGATATTTGTAGTAAAAGTTGTTAATATTTTTTTTAAATTGGATATTTTAGTTTAACATTGAATCTAACACTGGAGAGGGCTACGAGTTTGAAATTGATGAAAGCATATCTGAACATGTTTCTCGACCTGTAGTGAGTCCTATTGAAAGCAAATGGAAAAATGAGCAAGACGTAATAGTTATCGGAAAAGTTGATATGGCTAATTTAAGTAAGACTTACAAATATATTTTAATCAAAAAAAATAGACATTTTAGTGTATATTAATAATATGTGTATTTGTATAATAAAATATTAATATCTATATATATATATATATATATCATTTATATATAATATATTTATTCATATTATTTAATAAAGTGTAATATATAAAGGTGTTATATTGTATGCATAAGAAATATAATCAAATGTTCTGATCTGTAATAATTTTTATGTTCAGAGTTGGATACTAACTGGTCAGTAAATTTATTAAGAAATCTTATGGAATCAAGTCAAATGCGTTTTGTGCCTTTGCAATATGCAATTGCGACGCCTGAACATCGCTATTTGCTTGATCAAACAGTTCAAAAAACAATCAGATCTCACGACAAAATATTTAAATGGGCTATGCACGATAATCTGTTTGAAAAAGAGGTAATTATTTAATAAACAGCTTCTTAATTAATACTACTATTTAACATATATTGTTTCTATTTAGGATTTCATATTAAGTTCTAACTATTTGACATAAAAAAAAAAATTCGAGCGTCGAACAAAAATATAAAAACGTATTAAGGAAAATAGCAGATCGGTCTATCATAAACTCCAGTATTTATATACACAGGGCACTCAACAGGTGTCATCGGAATATCTTTTATCACAAAATCAGTGTTGCAGTCTAGTCTTTGTCTCTTCATTAGATCTTTTGAAGCTACATTGACATTGTCTCGATGTCTTTTTGCTTGAAATTGAAACATTTGCTAAATCGTTATTTTTTTATAGTAGCAAATGTTTGGATTTCAGGTGAGTACTCAAAAAATATACAAACTTCCATAAATCGAAATAAAACTATGAAAAAATATCAAATAATCTGACAACTCTTAAATCATCATTATTTTATAACTTTTTATAGTATTTACAAATAAAAATACACTTCAAACTATTTTTATCATGATTTCTAATATTCATTAATTTTAAAAAAATAATGCATTGAAATTTGAAACAGCGTTCAAAAAAAATATTTTACGCAATATTTTTTTAGTGCAATTTCGTTTTAGCTTTTATTTCATACAAACCATGCTTAGTTGTTATTTTAGTAAAAAATTATTAAGATCTACAGATCTCTCGACAGTTAAAACTAAAAAAATGTACAAATTAATATTATTAATTAAAGATGTGCAAAAAATGAACTGTTTTCATGAATCTGATAAAATTAAAAATGTTTTGAATAGAAATTAATATAATTTTTTTTTAATGCCATATTTATACTTTGTACTTGTTTTTGTCCCAGCGGCTGTTTTCAAGTAACCGATCCAGGTTTTTTACATCAACTTATCTTCAAAAAATATGGTAAGGATATTATAATAACTATTACATTAATTTAAAATTAATTTGCTGTAATATAAATAGGGTTTTTAAATTTATCTTGTTTACGCTATTTTTTTTATATTAATGTAATAGCTCAAATTTAGATAAATAAAGTTAAAGCATAGCTAAAAATAATTGTTTTTAATATAAATTGAAATTTGTTTATGCGTAGCGAAAAGTATTTGTTTTCTATGCACATTGGAATTCATTAAAGTTATTTTTTATGGATTAAATTTTATCAACTATTTGTATGTACAGTTTATTTCGAGTTTATATATATATATATATATATATATAAATTTGTAAAAAATTGTATATAAATAAATTTATATAACTTTCAGAATGTTCGACATAGATAAAATAATAAAAGATATGTAAATCTTATACTTTGCTCGTTTTCTGTATGTCATACCATGTATACCATAAATAAGCATAATTATTCTAAAGGGTATTTAAGATAACTTTATGGTTTATCTTATGATATATATTTGTATATATAAAAAACTGATGTTGTGTAGGTGGAAACGACCCAGCCCAAAAAACGTACATTTCGTACCTTTACTTATCGTGGAGTTGAACTCGAAAAATTATTAGACATGCGAGACGTAGAACTTATTCAACTTTTCCGTGCTCGTCAAAGACGTAGATTCAACAGAGTTCATACGAGAAAAACTTCTACGCTTTTAAAAAAGCTGATTAACGCAAAAAAAGTTTGTCCTCAAGGAGAAAAACCCAAAACCGTTAAAACTCATTCAAGAAACGCAGTTATAGTCCCTGCTATGATTGGCTCTGTTGTCGGAATCTACAACGGCAAAACTTTCAATCAAGTTGAAATCAAACCTGAGATGCTTGGACATTATTTAGGCGAGTTTTCTATTACATACAGACCTGTGCAACATGGAAGACCGGGAATTGGTGCTACTCATTCCTCTAGATTTGTTCCATTAAAATAAATTACACATTTTTATATTTTATATAGCTCGAAACATTAATTTATAATTTTGCAATCATGAAGTAAAAAAAAATTACAAAAAAATTACTCCTGGTTTAAATTGAGATCTTTTTCTTGACTTTTGAAATAATCTACCAATGTTTGTTTATAAGATTCAGATAAAACGTCACACATTGTGATAAGTTTATCTAAACCATCATCTAAAACGGATAGAGCGGTAGCTTGTTTGGTTTGTAGTCTAAGATTCACTTCTTTTTGAGTTGGATGTGGTATACTATAGCCAACAAAATCAACTCTTGGATCCTGTACAAGTATATATCTTAATGCATTTCCCAAAGTGTGATCTTCATTTGGTAAAACTATCGTTGCGCTTTGAAGGGAATTAACATTTTTATTATCAGCATTCATAACAGGATACGCTGATAATTAGTCTCATGGTAGCTTATATTTAAAATAAACAACTAAAAATAAAATTAATAGTAGAATATTTGAAGCATATTATATTTACTTCAATATATCTATAATATAGTAAATTTAATATGCTTTTACACTATATATAATCATATAACTGTATGAATACTCATAGAAATCTTCAAGCTTTTGAATAACCACTTTAAGAATCAATATTTATATTCCAAGTGTATTATGATCTAGTTATGTATTGTATACGTGCTAAAAAAGTTCTAAATAATTGTCTAGAGTAAAATAATAAAGTATTTCACATATTTATACATATATACTTATATTTATGAATAAATAATTTATAAGCTTTGAAAATATATTTATATATATATATATATATTATATGATAGTGTTATTTTTATTTGAACGTATTATTAAATAAATTTGACAGCTATAATTAAATACTTTGCTTTATCAGCAGCGTTGCGTTATTTCTCTATAATGAGAAAGAAAAGTGGCCACATCCTCAAATTAGATTAAATTATACGTGCAGTTAGAAATGTGGAATATACCGAATCCGTATTTCGCAGTACAAGAGGTTGGACCTCAAAAAATAAATATTGATTCTATTAAACCAAAGATAGTGTTAGAAGAAGTGCAACAACAAGTTTTAAAGCCTGCAATATTTACACAAGAGGAAACATACAATTTAAATAATGTGGTATACTCAGATCGCATCGTTGAAATTCCAATCAAAATTCCAGTGTTTAAACCTGTGAAGAAAAGAGAAGTTCACACTATTATTAAAGAAGTTCCCAAAATTATTGAAAAAACTATTGAACGCTATGTCGATAAACCAGAAGTACAATTTATTGACAAATACGAAGAGGTATATTCATATATATACATTAAATATATGTATATATATATATATATACAGTAAATATATATATATATATATATATATATATATATAATTCTAATATAATTCTAATATAATTGTTTAATTTAAATTATAGTCTATAATGTATACTATGTATGATTATACGTATTATATATATAAATTTTTTAAAAACTAATAATGAAATTATTGCAGGTGCCGCACATATCATACACGTTAAGATATGTTCCTCAGGTAATAAAATGTTCACTATATAATATATAGCCTCAACAAGCTCACGGTTTCATGACTACAGCAACTAATCCTTATGCCTTCACTGCATTAAACCCTACAGCTCAACAGATAATCCCTCCAATGCCTGTTCCTAATTGCTTTCCCGTCCCAAATATTATACCTGACCCTAGTTATGTGCAAAACTCTCCACCTGTTCATCCATATGGAGTTTCTAACCAACAGCAATACCAGCCCCAGCAGCAGTACCAGCCCCAACAGCAGTACCAGCCCCAACAGCAGTACCAGCCCCAACAGCAGTACCAGCCCCAACAGCAGTACCAGCCCCAACAGCAGTACCAGCCCCAACAACAGTACCAGCCCCAACAGCAGTACCAGCCCCAACAGCAGTACCAGCCCCAACAGCAGTACCAGCCCCAACAGCAACACCAGCACCAACAGCAATACCACTCTCAAGAGTCACTATAACTTACTCTTCGTAAAGGTTCCAATCTATATATAAACCAAATTGTAATGGTTAGTATACATTATATATCAATAAATATCAATAATCATAAATAGTGATTTCTTTTTAATATGTTTATTTACTTTTACAGATACATGAATTATTCGGAAAAAAAAAGCTCAATTAATTTTATTTTTTTTTTTACTAATTAATCCTTTAACATACAACATATTGAAGATTTGATATATTGAAGTAGACCAAATAACATGCTCTATGTTATAAACAATCTGAGCTGCAGACAAACCAATTAATTGGGCTATAAGTGTGATATAAAACAAGGAAAAATTTTGATTATATGCTGCTACCAGAGCTGCGTAGCTGGGCTGCAGTAATGGTCTAACACCTGTAATTGTTATTCCAAGATACACTATTCCGCAAATAATCCATCTTAAAAGAGAATCACTTGAAACTGATTTTTTTTTCTTAGCTTCCCAAGGTGTATGAAAAATAGCCAAATATGCATATCCGCTCATAAACGTAAAAATCACTTCCCACATTAGGTATATTTTAATTGCCACATACTCATCCAAAAATAACATTCTGTACATCGCAAACTTTTCCAAAGAAGAATTTGATAGTTCTTGTAAATTGGGAACAGATATAATTGAAGATAAAATACCAAATTGAACCTTTAATATATATAACATATATCCTACAGTGGCTCCGCTAACACATAAGCAAATATTGTATAAAATCAAGATTATTGTATCTGTAAAAAATTCATAAAAAGACTAATTTACAGAATATTTATTGTGGCATATAAGTTAATTATAGTCAGCTTTTATATTAATTGGTTTCAAACATCCACATCTGTTAATTTTAGTAACACATATATATATATATATATATATATATATATTAAACTGTGTCCTTATGACACCTATGTACGGGGCAGTATAACATTAATAACTTCAAAAGTATATATTTGCTTTATATTACGTATATATCTATATTGTCCTTGAGATTTATTAAATAAGACAGTAGTGTGTAATTTTATGCGACATATGAAGTTAATGCGTAACATTCCGCAGTATTACCTCTAATTTGAATAGCAAAATTAAAAGAATTTAAATAATTCAAATAAAGAAAATCAAGACGAATGGAGGGAATTCGTTCATTGTAACATAAAAATGCCCATAACGTATTTGTCGAATAACCAACTATGCAGCTATAGAAATAAAGAGGTAAATTTTTAAGGCTTTCATGCAGAAATTTACTTAGCAGCTGTGGAAACGTACAATAAAATACTAAGAATATTGAATTAGTAATAGTGCCAATGAATAATTGCTGTTCAGTATGCATCACCTCATTAACGGTACTAAATAGTCAAAAAGGATACAAATCTAATATCTTTCTATACTTCTATATAGCACTTTTTATCTAACTTCAATTATTGTAACATGTATAATAATATTTTGTAATTTTTCTCTAAAATGTCACATAATTATTTGTAAATAAAACATTTGTCATTAAATTAAATAAAAAATTAGTTTTTTAAGAATCTCTCCATACAGGAGGTTGTACAAGGGGTATTGGAGATTTTAAAGCAGAAAGTATATAGCTGGTATGTCCTTTTGTGGGGCATTGAAATTGCTTTCCCATAAGTTTGAACGCTTGAATTTTTTCGTCCCAAACTTTGTTATTAACTGCGGCATGGAGAACTTCATTTTTGATTTCTTGATTAATTTCAGGACTGTCATCCGAAAGTAAGTCTTCTTCAATTGTCTTTACATGCTGTGTTGCCGCTTTTATGATTCCCCAAGGTTTGGCGATAGTTTCATAAACATGGATGTCTGAAAGCGTGAATTTACACAGGGCGTGGGTTCTCATTACCTGTAAATTTCAGCGTTCTTAGCATTTGAACAGTATTTTGAATTTGCTCTATGCAAGGGGAAAAGGTAACAAGTCGACCCAACGGCTTCAATGAGGAATGACAATGGGTTAACGCAAGCCATGGCTGAGGCAAATCAAGGAAAATACTGTCAGCGTATATAGGCACATTGGTAAAAAATCCTTGCTTATACACGTTTTGATGGAAACAATGAATAATGTTGTCTAGCTTATATGATATAAAATCTTGTCTAAAACCATCAATTAATTAACTGATACTAAAAAATGTATTTGTGTACATATTATATACTAATAACAACTTAAAGATAATTATATTCACATATACATATATATATATATATACACATAATTATACAAATATATCTATATACATATATATACATATCTATATATATATATATATATATTTATACATGATTATATAAATTAATGTATATACATATACACATATGCATATGTACATAATGAAAAGATATATGTATTTAAATTTTTAAATAATAAGTTATTAAAATTACTGTGCTTTTTGAAATCGTTCCTCATGGAATTCGAAAGTGTACACAGATCCATTGGGATATACAGAATGAGCTAAATGTATAGTCAGTGATCCAGATCCAGTTCCTAATATGACTAATCTCTTTACTGCAATATAATACCAGATTCAAAAATGACATCACCAGGTTTTGCATCCAGTAGAGCTAATATAACAGGAATATCCGTGCTGTACTAAACGATCTGATTTTAAAATATGCCTTACAATGATTTGAGTGCGTCTCTGTAACACCAATGTCAACAGATCTGGAGTTAATTTACACGCAACAAGCCACTTTCTGGTCTTTCTATCGTATACCTAAAATGCAAATTACTTAATTAATCAATAAATACTTATTTAACATATAAAACTTATTTTGGAAATATATATTTTAAAGCGTTATAAGCATAAGCATATGTACATATATGCTTATATATATACTTTAATAATAGATAATTGATTTAGAGTTACATAGTGGAATAAATATATAAATCAGCTAATTATACAGATATATATTCGTCTAATACTTTTTCATTTAAAAAAAAAATTAATTTTAGATAATTTCAAAATTTTTGCTATAATGAAGTGTTAGCTATTTAGATTCGTATTAGTAATAACTAAATTTAAATTTTAAAATCAATATTTATGGTCGATTTTGATACTTAGCTAAATAAAACATCAATTACCTTGGAACCATAAGGCTTATTAATTATATCATTATGATTGAAATGACCATATCGAGTATTAATTATTTGATCAGGCTGTATAGATTGTATAAGAACTCCAAACGCATTTCCATCATATAATATAACAGAATCGTTTACTTGAATATTTTTACAGGCTAAAATATATGAAAGGATTCAAATTTATTTATACCAAGCATTGTTCAGCATGTCATTTTTCTGCTTTAAATATGTTGAACCAGGTCAGTGTTAAATTTTAGCAGAGCCTACTTACGCATCCTTTCAAAGGCACTAATCCATCAACCTGATTGTCTCACCAGGTTATTAATCTAACTGTAAGCAGTCTTCATCTTTAAAATCGTATAATTGTATGTATTAAATATATATTAATATATAGTGTATATGTCTGTTCAATAAAAAACTAACGTCTACAAGTCTTGGTGGAAAAATTAATTATCAAATATAAAATTATATACAAGCTAAAACTTTTAGTTGAATCAAATATTCTGATAACGCAAATACTCAAAAATAGTTATTAAAATAAACTGATATGCAAAATAATTAAAATTCCGTTATTTTATACAATAATTATATTGTTGAAAATTTTGCTAAACATTTTTCAATTAATTTTGAAAATTAAATTTAAGCATTAATTTCTTTTTCTAGTTTATAAAAAAATTACTTATATTATCAATAAAATTATGCAATCATTTACTTTGATGATAAATTAATAATTTATTGGTTCACCTAATCTTAACAGTTTTAAGTAAATTCTTGTAATTATTATTTCTACACATTTGCTTTATAACTCGGTTAAATACAAAACATCTCAAAAAAAATACACATAAAAAATGCTGTTAAAGAGTTTTAACGAAATTTATAAAATATGAACCGGTATTTGTTAGGGAATTTCCATATGAATGTTTGAAATGTCTGTGGAAAAAAAACCATCGTTGCTGTGCTACGAAAATCTAGACTATTCGCAGTATTATAGAAATAATGCAGAGTTTGACGAAAAAGAAGATAAGATAGATTTAAATTCCTTAGATATCTATCGATCTTTTCCTTCATTTATGTTACCTCCTTTTAATCCGTCTCCACCCGATATATCTCCCGAGCTTCTTTCTAAAGCTCCTTTTCCTCTCAACTTTCCTTCCGAAACTAGTGAAACTGAACTTGCCCGTTGTCTGGGTGTCCGGTTCGATTCATCAAACTCTGCTTGGGTCGCACGGTAATAATTACAACAACGCTTAAAATATACAGATTATTCATTTATCCAGCTTCAAAACGTAAATATATAATAAAAAGTTTACAAACATTTAATTTATATATACATATTTTAAGATATATTTTTTATATCTGTATAATATATATATAGGATTAAGTGTCATTCATTACTTTGTATATTATTTATTATTACTAGATTATATATATATATGAGATATTAGAATATGGAATTTTCTTTAAATTCTTATTATAACAAAGATAAGTATCAGATATATTTGTAATAGTAGTGGCTGTATAAATTACTTATACTATAATTAATGAATATTGATGAATATATATAAATATCTTTTATGGTAGATAATTTAAGGGTTTTATGATTAACAGGTCTATATAATATATATATATGTATATATTATAAATTAATGTTATAATTCCTTAATAAGTTATCTATGCTTTATTCAAACTATATTTATGATTCTATCATATATGTATATATATATGTATAACAATCTAATATACATTAATCATATTAAAACACGGTAATAAAGAAAAAAATTTAAACTTTTCAATATAATACAAACTACGTTTATATATATATATATA